>JAHPZR010052165.1:0-30239 GCA_019787425.1 Platygyra sinensis
GTGGTGTCGTAATGCAGTCGCCACATTGCGGATCTACGGTGTCAGTTATAAATTAGGAAACACCTTTTCTTGAGACGGGACATTACCTCACACTGCAAGCAGGAACTAACACGAGATGCTTTTGCGGAAAAAGGAAACCCAGCATACTCTTGCTGGGTCAAGGATAACAGTAACCAGAAGTTCATAAGGTTATGTTGTAACTTTGTACTAGTGGCGTAAATGAAAGCATCGCGATCATCTCCGATTGTCATTTAATTTCCCCACCCACCTAAGTTTGTCTAAGGGCGTTTTAAGGGGGTGTGAAGTATCGTTTCTACATGTAAGTGAATTGTCCTTCTGCATAAAACCCATTGCAAATTATTTTTGCTGCGATAATAGGTAAAACCCAGTTACACATTATTAGATGTACAGCGTGCATTCAATTGCGTCTGTCTTGTTGCGTAACTTATTTTCAACTAAACCACGTAGTTGTAACATATGTAAACGTATGTATGCCGCGGCAGGAACAATTGACGATCGAAGTTTCCGAGAATGTCACATGACTTGATTTAACAGCGGTTTAGCACGGGGAACACCAGTCTCGGGGCTACACCTCAAGGAGAAACTGTTTTTCTTTTTTAATAGAGTAAATGATGTAACAGCAAAAAAGTCCCCTTCATTTCATATAAAAAGCAGCCAAGATGCTCTCTACTAACAAACGCTTCGGAAACACGCAACACAAACTAGATTTGAACTCAGAGGAATTCAACCACAGAGAACATAGAGGAAAGGTAGGGGATGAATTAGAGCTTATTCTAAAAATCTTAGATAATAAAAACGATTCTCAAAGTATCAAACTACAGAAATGTCTCATGCAATTTTGTTCAACAACAACGAACTAGGTACTTTATTTCTCAATATAAATATTATTAATTTCACGATTTTTCAAAACAACCTCAAGCGACTGATCGATTTATAAGTCAAAAACAAGCAACATGATTCCAGTAAACGTTTCATTTTTCTTCACGAATTTTATTGGTACGTATTTGTATTTGTGTTAGAGCAACTGAAAAAAGGAAAGTAAAACTAATGTTATCACATCAAACCACTAAAATGTTATAAGTTATACACAGATTGACTGACTGACTGACTGACTGACTGCCTGACTGCCTGACTGACTGACTGACTGACTGACTGACTGACTGACTGACTGACTGACTGGCTGGCTGACTGACTGACTGCCTGCCTGCCTGCCTGCCTGCCTGCCTGCCTGCCTGCCTGCCTGACTGCCTGACTGCCTGACTGACTGACTGACTGACTTACTGGCTGACTGACTGACTGACTGACTGACTGACTGACTGACTGACTGACACTTCGCAAGTAGCTCTTTTGATTTAAAGTTTGTTGGCCAAGAGAAAATGCTATTGATTTTTAAACTTTTCTTTATCCGTCCATCATTTTTCACTGCTAGAAACCACTATGGAGTCTTGCAAAATGCTACTCGCTGCCATATTTGTTGTTACACTGAGCTCCGTGGCTCGTACAGCGCCATTGAATTCACCACCAAACAGTGTTGAAATTCTCATCGAACTTGGTCTTTCACCAAAACTCACTTGCGCCACTAAAGAGGTAAGCAACGTTATCACTTGCCAGTTGGAATTTTTTTCAGTTGGCTCTGAGAGGGCCGTAAGTATTTTGTCGTCCTTTCTTCTAAACGTTGAAGCTTTTATTTCAAACATTATTTTACAGATGAAAAGTATCTACCCATTCATAGCCTCGAACACTTATCTCCAGAACACGGCGCTACTTCTTGGAACTGTTGACACACCAATATGCTCCGCAGGACTGGTTTGTAACTTTTCTTGACATTTTGGGTACACTCTAGGATAACATCTTCTACGTACGTTGTGACTCCGTGTATAACTTAATATTCCCTTAATTATTTTCACAACGGCCGGAATTGATAACTAAAGCATACAGTTAAAGGTCTATGACATCCCCATCTGAAAGCATCCTCACTATAACTTTGAGTTGTCCTTTTAAGGACAAAATAACCTCATGACTTCCCAAAGTGGTAACTAAAAGCAAATGATTAAGAGGGTACGATTACTAAAACAAATTTGTTATCTCTTTTCTGTGTCACGTAAATGTTGTTGTTGTTGCTGCTGCTGCTACCTTTTAACGGTTCGACGTCGGCATTTAACAGGAATCAGCGATTAATAATTAAAGGATCCAAAAGTAACTATATTAAATACAAGAGCCAACCATGCGGACAATTCTCAGCATAAAAATTAATGTGAAGTTACATTAACTGGCAGTAATTGTTTGTCTGTAAGTGACCCTCGATCATAGGTCTCTACTTTTTCCTTCTACAGTCATTGAAAGACAAACTTTCTGTCCCGTTCATGCTGCTGGCTTACTTTGTCAGTCCGCTTTACATGGCATACTCTGGTGAAGAAACTCAAGGTCCTCAGCACATTCAGTTGGCTCAATTGCTTGAAGATACAAGCTTTTACCTTAATAGTACTTTTTCAACTCTAAGACATGAGGTAGGTAACTCAGTGCAAAGCTTTAATTTGCGTCCAAATTAATTTAACAGCGGCTGGTTTCACCCAAAAATTAAATGACGACGGGGTGAAAAAATATCGCAGAAAGAAGAAAAGCCGGCAGGGCAAGCAAACTCCCCACCCCCCACCACGCTAACTCAATTTTATTTTCAAGTTACGTTCATACACGAAATGATAAAACCAGCATATTACTTAGAGATATTAACTGTTACGTTTTTTCTCCAAATTTCAGATCATGCAAAACAGTTTTCCTGTACCCACCAGTCAACATGTGTCGGAAACGCAACTCGATCGCTGCACTCGTGAATATCTACAAAGACTTGTCGATCACAAAGTAGTGGTAAGTAGCTAGTTTTTTTTTTCATAAACAATTAGCAAAGGAAGCAAGTTAAGAAATTTTCCTCGGAAAAAATTGTTGCAAAACGACTTTGAACATGGGGAAAATGTCAAAATTCTGTGACAAATTAGAGATTTTTAAAGACTAAATGAAGTTGTTTGGTGTTTTAGGTTAGTGTAACTAAGTTGATCCTATTGTGGTACTTTCACAATGCGTTAGTAAAGACTACTAATATGTTAAACAATGATACGTTTTTTATCTTATTTTATAGAGCCCGGTAATCACCGATGATGTGGTGAAGGTTTCTATTGTTTATTTTCTTGCTGTTGATCAGACTAGTGATAGTTTTTCTTTTCACAGAGTCTGGTAGTTACTGATGAAGTGGTGAAGATCTATCGAAACTACGTCATCCTTTACTCATTGCGTGACGCACTCAGCCAGGTGTACGAATGTGTAACAAGCATCTAATGGCCCAAAGGCCGGGTTGCTCTCCTCAAGATCGAAGCAGACTGTTTCCTATTTATTACCGATATTTACATATTAGCCATGTGTTTAGAACGTTATGTTCTCTAGGCAAAGAAGTTGTGGGTCAAACTAATATTATAAGGATAAAATTTACAAATTTATCTATTCCATTTAAACGTATGGCAAGTATGTTTATGTTTTTCAATAACGAATGGGTGGACATTTAAAAAGCCGGCCAAATTTTGCTTTCTTTCCTTCGTAGTAAAATTGGACTGCCTCATTGAATGATTTTATCATCATTAGCAGGAGCCCATTACCTCATTAGCTTATTTGTTGGTGTTGAATTTGTTAAAACTCAATAGGCCCTTTGCACGATCCGCCGGTCACATGGTACAAAAGCAGGTCAGTAAAGATGGAGTGGTATGAGTTAGTTTGTTTTGGAAGTCCCAGTGTGCAACTTGCGTCTCAGCGTGTGCGATTTTGTACCATGTGACTGAATGTTGCAAAGTGTCTATTTCAAGTAAAACATCCATCTGAAGTCAGTTTACCTGTAATCGTCGTTTTCCACGTTTTCCCGTTTGTTTTCTTTCAAAACCCGATTTCTTTGTGATTACAAAAAAAACATGGTGTATATGATTTTAGTTACTTATTAAGTTACCCTCGACGAGGAAATCAAATCCATATTGAGATGATTATTTGTTACTGATCAGGATCAGTGTATATGTTGATCTGTTACAGATTTCCTACTGACATTCAACTATTGTAAGCGTGTTGTTGTTAAATTAACAATAAACCGTTTGAAAAGAGATTAAATTTGATGTGCATTTTTTGCACAATGTAGAAGCGCAATACTTTCTTTTTAATTTATTATAATGAAGACTGTTACTTGACAACGTAGAGTCTGTAAAGTTTTTCTGATGGTAATGATTTTTTTCGCTGTGTTTATCTCCTGGCAAAATTATCACGTTCTCCTAACCCAGTGCGAAGTTTGAATCACTTTTTATTGAGATGTTTGTTTAGCTTTCTATTTTCATAAAAACTCAATTTTGTTCCTCATCTCCTTTTACTAGTTAATTCAATCAAATCCACCCCGCCATGTTCTCTCGACCTGGGAGGGAACATGACTGATCTTTAGCTTTATCATTGTGCCCTATAAATAAGCTTAAATAGTGGGCTGCAACCATGAACGTTCTTGCTCCTGCGTTACAAGTGCGAAACGCACGTGATTTGTGCTGCGTTATGTTATGAATATGAACATGAATAGAGACCGCTTGGTTGTTGCGTTGGTCGCTGTCGCATTACAGGATTGATTACCGTTTTGCAGTCTTATTGCAATAGCAATAATGAGTATTGTTTCCTTTTGTTGGCTAGAGATAAAATCGATTGCGATTACGTCACCAGAGAAATTGATACCGTGACCTGTGTTTCCGTTTTTCATTCAGTTTTGATGCAACAACTAGAAGAAGTTAAGCAGAATTCGAAAGTTGTTATGTATATCCCCTCCCACTGTGGTTCTGCAGACATGAAATGTTTAATTCATAAACTTTCTATCCTGTTTAGAGTGGACTTTAGGAAATCTTGATTACATATCGCGCTTTTGGATTAATTGAATAGACGTTTGGGCAAGTTACGTAGATATCACTGATAAACTTGTCTATGTAACAGTACACTGTAAACTTTAGCCTGCTGCTCGGGTCTACATTTAGGCTATGTAGAGACGGCTACTCAGATTTCCTTTTTGTAACATATATCGTCAGAAGGACAATTTCAGACCAATGTTGATTTGTAAATAGTGCAAAAAAATAATAAACTGTAAACTGTAAACTGGGGGACAAAATTCGAACATAGTTTCGAATGCTATGATACTAGGAACATTGGATTCCATAATTAATAGAAGTTAACTAACGATGCTCAAAATGAATGACGTAAATGGGGCAAGAGTCTTAGTTTAACTGAGTTTAGGTTGAAATCAACGTTTTCTGAACCTCATGAGGATCTTTAGTGTATGTAGTGTATATTACTATAGAAAAACATTTTCATAGTCTCTGTTTTGTTCACTGCATTAGCCGCCACTTGCTACGTTCTGCCTTCTTCAGGGGATGCACACTTTTTTTGCTGCCATCAATGGTGTAAATAACTGTGTCATGAAGTATTTTTATGTGGTATTAACCCTGCACACAACCCTCCTCCTTTTGTATCCTGGGCTTAGTACCAAATATGGAGTTACAGTTACCCGCTACTTATCACAGAACAGTTCCGGACAGATTCATTTTCGGAAAAATGTTTGTCCAACATTTTTGAACATTTTAATGAGCATAAACTGAAGCGTCATCAATTATTACATTCCCTCGTCATCGTTATATCCCTTCTTATAAATAAAAGCTACAAGGGTTACTGGTGTACTGATCATTATCCACGTCACATTCTTACCATGTACCAAAGAGGATGAAATACTACACTCATAATGTTGCCGTGAGCAAAGTGATAATTTTACTTTCGTTCATAATGTCATATAATTTGGAGACAATTAAATGCGTTAATAAGTTGCCATTGAAACGTGTTGACAGATCCTTCACCCTGGCAACACTAGCCCACTGAAACATGCTTACGCGAACAGCACATTTTAATTATTTGTTAATTGGTGCTATTGTTTCCTCTTCACAAAGAAAACAGTGAACAGCAATAGCAGTTACTGTTTAATCAGTGGAAGACCTGACTGCTTGCAATGTTTTAATTTATGTTCAACTATCTTAGAAGCTAAAAGCAGTCCCCTGGATAAATAGCAGTTTCAAGAACCATACGTCTATTCAGCGATTTCCTTGTATTTCAGTAGCTTTCATAACTAAGGTGCAAGTATAAACCCACAGTTTGTTCTGCGGGATCGGTACTATATAATTCAGTAATGCCACAAACCATGCCAGGCGCCATGGGTTTTCCTAACGCGATGTGCCTGAAAACTGAATGCATCCAAGTAAGATAGATTGTCAACACTGGAAATTAGTTGCCCGAGCGGCAGCAGTAAGTTTAAATCTATTTCGCTACCACTTTGAATGTTAGAATATCGGCAAGGAAGGATTATACCACCCAATGCGAATCTCACATATCGACTCTTCGCTTCGACTAACCTCGTTGCTTAGCCGGTTGTCTTAGAGAGAACACTTCGTGTTCCCTGATCACGGTGTAATATCACGGTAAATGAGGAAAAGTTCCTCCCAACTGCAACCAGGAACTCAATAACAATAGACACTCAGCTTTACGTCACGAAACAAGAAACATCAGAATACGTTTACGGGGTCAAAAATGATCGGAACTTTTGAACTGGCGGCTAAATAAAGGAAAAAAAACGATCATATCCGATTCCCATATAATTTTCCCGGATGACTCTGTTCTTAACGCTGTTTAGACTGACGTTACTTTAAACAGATAAGTGACAATTATCAGATGGGACGATGAGATAAATTCTCTAAATGAACTTAGCAACGTTGGAAGACTTTGAAAGAAAGTGAAAAACATTTTTCCACGACCATGCAGCAGATGCCATTTCTGTAGTGAAATTTGATCGTTTTCCTCTTTTTTGTACAAATTTATAGATAGAGAGAGGGGGAATTATTGCATACCAACCCATGTGCTTTCAGCCACATAAACATGCAACGACAAGCTAACGACAGGAACAGTTAGCAAATTTTCTCAGAATGTAAAATTGTTTAGTAGGACGGGTGTACAGCTCAGGGAATTCGAAGATGAGTCATGGAACTATACTTTAAAACAGGCACTTTTTGAACAATTTTAATCGAAAATATGATGCAAGACAGCTAAACAGCTTCCCTTCTCGTAGTAATATATAAGACAGTCAAGATACTGTCAGCCATCAAAAGTTTCAAAGCAACACGAAGACGACTTCAGCTAAGAGAGCTTCACCTACAAAGAAGAAAGAAGAAGGTAAGCTCCCCGTGAACTTCTCTGTGGTAAAGTAGCGCTTTTTGTCCTTTAGGTTTAAACCAGCTCTGACATTTTAGAAAAGGACTTAAACTCTTTTAAAAATTTCCATTCAGTAAAATAGGAGATCGATAAGAGACGACTCTAGTCCTTCTGTTTTTACTAGAAGTTTGCAAAAGAGAATACCGGTAGCGAGCAATTCAACATCTTCCTTGATTTATAGCCCGTTGCCCCACGAAAGATTATCTTACTGATTTACTGTTACTGTTACTGTTACTGTTACTGTTACTGTTACTGTTACTGTTACTGTTACTGTTACTGTTACTGTTACTGTTACTGTTACTGTTACTGTTACTGTTACTGTTACTGTTACTGTTACTGTTACTGTTACTGTTACTGTTACTGTTACTGTTACTGTTACTGTTACTGTTACTGTTACTGTAACTAACTCATAAATTTTTTCATTAGAAATGGAGGTTTGCAAAATCGTTGTCGCTGTGATATTTGTTGTCACACTGAGCTCAGTGGCTCATACAGCACCATTAAATCCACCACCAAACAGAGTTGAACTTCTCATCAGACTTGGTCTTTCACCAAAACTCACTAACGCCACTAAACAGGTAGGAATCGCTTTTAGTTAACAATGTTAGTTTTATGCCTCTGAGAAGGCCGTGGCTGTGAGATCGCCATAATTTAAATTCATCGTTATCTCTTGTAGACTAACTGCTCTTGTCTTCCAACTCGTCATTTTTTCAGATGAAAAATGTCTACCCCTTGATCACTTCGAACCCCAATCTCCAAGACACGATGCTACTTCTAGGAGCCGTTGTTACACAAACATGCTCCATAAGTCTGGTATGTGCTGGTAACTTTTATGCACTTTTTAACAATATTTTTGCTTCATCAGGGTCGGGTTGTTCAAAGCCCAATTAAGCTAACCCAGGATTAGCGAGAATAATGATTTGAGTTTTGTATAACTTTTCGATGAGGTTTTCTGTTTATACTATCGTTCTTTCAGTTTCAACTGACATGACTAAGCTCAAACTACACAAAATGTAAGCAGTAAAAAACGGTTTTACACAAGAAAAATAAATACTCCGTTTAACTTTTAATCCTGGATTAGCGTTAATCGGCTTTCGAACAACCCGGCTCAGTTGGTTAAGTATAGTGAAGAATCCTAAACTGAAATTTCTCTTTATTGGAATTATCAAAACCGTATTTTTTTTTGTCAGCGGTTGTTGTCTTTCTATCAGAAAACGTTGAAACTAAAAGACACCAGAAAAGATCTACTAAGCTTCCTTTCCTTGAATGCTTCACTTTCGACTTCTCTCTGTAAATACAATTACCACTAACCCAAAACGGTTTTCTTTGATTCTCACAGACAATATTTTTATTACCTCATCTTTCAAATCAAGTCAACTAATCAGATAATTAGCTCTAATGTTAGCAAAAATAAACAGATAGACTTTGACAGATCTTGTGGGTCTGTAAGTCACAGGCGACTATAAATATTTAAATAACTTGTTCTACCTTTCCCTCCGCAGTCATTGAAAGACAAACTTTCTGTCACGTACATGACGCTCTCATACTTTGTCAGTCCGCTGTACATGGCATACTCCTATGAACAAATACAAGGACCTCAGCACATTCAGTTGGCTCAATTGCTTGACGATACAAGCTTTTATCTCAACAGTACATTTTCAACTCTAAGACATGAAGTAAGTAACTAGCGCGATTTTATCTCTTATCGTCAAACAACTTATTTAGCAGCAAATGGGTTTTACTCAATGGATCATAAAAGTATACATCGTGATACCGCTATGGCTTCTTACGATATGTGGAATGAGCCTGGTCCATCGGGCTGGCAGTCGGTTTCCGAGATCTTGCCTAGCACTCTTCCCTTCGTAAAAATTGAGAAGCCGGGCTGCGGTTACCGAGATCTCAGTTTGTGCGACCGAGATCTCGGTAACCAGGATGAAATTTTTCGCATGTGAACACTCCACCCCGGGTAACCGAGATGAAACTTTTTAGACAAAATAGCTTCGCTTTCGGAACACAGCAGCCGAAATGGCATATTAGGGAGTTTTAGCAAACCACGACGGCTACGGCAACGAGAGCTTCACCAAACAAAAGGTTTAATGAGCAAAACAATAGCTGTGCACGTGCGTTTTCAATCTTGGTACATTTCTTTGCCGTCCTCTACAAATTAACGACGTGAAATGACCAAGTGCTACGTAGTTTGGAGAGCGCGAACCGCAATGGCTAATTTTTCGTATCTTCTTTTCGAATTAAATGCTGTCGGTGCATGTTTAGCCTGAGCTAGTTTTTAGACCGACAGACCTACTGAAGAGATTTAAACAGCTGCGACATTTATAATTAAAATATAAATACTTTTTTGCAAGCCTTCGTGCCCGCCGTCGCCGTCTTCATTGCTAAAACTCCCTAATGTTTAGTGTTGTATGTATTTCCATTTAAGGAGTATGCGAACTAGATTTACTTGTAAAGTTACAAGAATCCACAGAGCTACCACAGCTACGAACAATTCAAGTTTACGTTCCACAATTTTGGTTGTGTTTCTTGGATTTCATCCCGCTTGACCGGGCTGAAATTTCCCATATGAACAGACCATAAAATTCGTCCCGGTTACCGGGCTCATATAAAGATGCCCTCAGTCAGTAACTCAGCATAACAATAAACATGATGTCAAATGGTGTGCCGTGACATTTTTTAAGATCAACAGACTGCTCAACGTGGTTAGCAAGAGCAACGTAAAGCTCAATTGTTCTACTTTTTGCCAAATTTCAGATCATGAGAAACAAGTTTACACCACCCGCTGTTCAAAAGGTGTCAGAGACTGATCTGGATCAATACACTCGTCAATATCTACAAACTCTGGTCGACAATAATTTAGTGGTAAGTTGAGTTAGTTTCTTTTCCATGTAGTGACGAAACCCTTGAGAAAGAGAAACAAACTAAAATCTGTTCCACGATGGGAAATAAACGATACCAATGTGGAGAACAGTTGAACTCTTCTGTATGTTAAAGCAGTAAAGCAGCAAAGCAGTTTGTTGTGATTGTTGTAATTGACGATGAAGATCACATAAAATCTAAGTGTAACATTGGCATTGTAGTGCTCACAATGGGGAAATAAAGGATACCAATGTGGAGAACAGTTGAACTCTTCTGTGTGCTAAGGCGGTAAAGCAGCAAAGCAGTTCAGTGTTGTGATTGTTGTAATTGACGATTAAGATCACATAAAATCTAAGTGTAACATTGGCATTGTAGTGCTCACAATGGGGAAATAAAGGATACCAATGTGGAGAACAGTTGAATTGTTCTGTGTGCTAAGGCGGTAAAACAATAAAGCAGTTTGTTGTTGTAGTTGTAGTTGACGATGAAGATCACAAAAAAGTGTAAAATTGGCGTTGTTGTTATTGCTGTTGCTTTCGATCTTGTTACTGGTGTTGACTTTGTTGTTACTATTGTTTATTTTCTTGCTGTTGATCAGAATATTTTTTCTTTTCATAGAGTCTGGTAATTACTGATGAAGTGGTGAAGATCTATCGGAACTACGTCATCCTTTACTCCCTGCGTGACGCCATCAGCCAAGTGTACACGTGTGTAATTAGTATGTAATCTGCCCAAGATCGCATTGCTCTCTGGTAGAAGCAAGCTAAATGTTTTCCACTTATTGACGATTTTGAAATTTTACTTTATTTTATAAAAGGAAATGTAACTGTACTTAAATTAAGTTATGGGTAAAATTTGTGTTGTAGGATAACACGTACCTTATTTATTATATTTAACTCTAATGTGAGGTTTTATACTGATGACGAGGGAAATTGAAAGCCATCAATTTCATAATGCAGTTTGTTAACTTAAGAGTTAACACTTATTTATTAAGCTACCCTGAATACACTCTGTGAGAAGAAACCAATTCCATAATGAGAATCGTTACTTATCATTTATTAGGTTCGGTTATAAAAGATTTCCTTAACGGGAACTAAACCATTGTAACCGACTGTTGTTGTTAAATTAACAATAAACTGTTCGATAGTAAATATGATTGATGTCCATTATTTTTTGCACAGCATGGAGAACCTCGCAATTTTAATTATGGATTCAGAGTTAATCAGCCAGCCCTGCCCACCCCAGTCCGTTTCATTGTTTCTTCCCAGCTCCCCCCTTTCTCTAGATCTTTGAAAGGAAAGCCTAATCGCAGCTTAGCTTCGTCATTGTGTGCCAGTTGCCGACGTGAACTCTCGTTAGATTACAAATGTAAGCATCTACGCGTTACAGGTTTACGTTAACAGAGTGAATACTACTTGTGCTGAAAATATCTTTTTTAAAGTGGTACTATGATCAAATTTGGCCCCTTGATATTTTAGCCTCGCATAGAATTCCATGAAAGAAACAAAACGCCGTTTACCGTTTCCGAATATCTGCATAAGTTCCGGAGATATCTAAGTTTGAAAAATGTGTAAAATATGCAAATGAGATGACTGATGACGTCATACACTCGACCAAATATTATCTCAAGTACATAAATAGAGCTATCTTGGCCAATTTGCGGCGCAGTCCATTGAAACTTGTAAAACAGCAATAAAAGCGACTGACACACTCGAACACCAATCCACAGTCTGGCCTAAAATGGAACTCTGAATATTGACCAGAAATGCCTTTAATATTGGGGAGGTCTGGAATCCAGTATGTTGCCATGGTAACAAATCTTTTAAGCTCGTATTGCGGAGCACCTTTAGTAGAAGCTTACTTCAAAGAATCAAACATTTCTGATACAAATTGGCTGAGATATCGTTTCTCATCATAATTGATCAAAAGTTGGTTGAGTGTATGACGTCATCACTTGGCTAATTTGCATATTTTAAAACCTTGAATATCTCTGGACCGAAAAGAGATATATATCTGAAAATAGAAAGCGGCGTTTTTCTTCTCATACAGATTACATGTTTATGTTTTAAAATGGCTTCAATAGGAAAGATGCGATTTTCGTCATAGTACCACTTTAACCCGGTTGAACTTTTATTTTACCAATATTGTACTACTGTTTTGGCAGGGACCAGAATTAGCATTTTATGTTTCAAGAACAACTGAGCATCATTGTGCTGTATTGGTAGAGGAAACAGAACATGCCAAAAGTGGACATGCTTGTACTTACGTTACAAAAGCAGTCATTACTTAGCTTGGTTCACATGTGCGAGCATTGCTTGTGCTTGCGTCACAAGAGTTTAGCATTTAGCATGTACTCAACGCAAAGCATATTTATTCGTCATATCAAATTGCCACAGAAAATTGATGCTTGTTTCTAAACGCAAGAAGTCATGTTAGGAGACAAATGCAGTTTCGATCTGATTATCTACAAACGTCTACATTTATCTGGTTTTATATAGATCAGTGCAACACTGATAAATTAATGAACTATTCTTGAAGCCTCTGAATTCTGCGAAATAGACATAGTTTTATAAATCTGCATGATCGTAGTAGAGCTTAGAGCGAATGCAGAACTATTCTCTCTATACATTGTGTAACTGATATGTTTTTAAAAGGAAGTTTCATCGGCATGGTCTCCGGTGACCTAATGCTCCAACATTCAGGTTTTCTCACCTTGGGTTTTCTGGTATAGCTTTCAACGTAGTCTGTGCGTAAAAGTATGACAAGAAATGATCTGTTGACAAGAGTTTTCAACACCAGTGATGAATCAAAGGTGTTTATTAGGGCCACTTAAATTTGAAAATTTTGCCATATTTATTAATGAACTCCAAACTTTCCATGTTAAAGCTTTCACCATGGAACTAGAGCATTTTACATAAAGTTAAATTATTCTTGCATTTAGATTGGTTTTTACGTAATTACAGATAAAGGACAGACGTATAGTTGATGTCACTGACATCTTTGTTGTTTCTTTACTATTTTTACCAAAGAGATTCCTTGTTGCCGAGTGTCTCAAAAAGACGGCGTTCAAATGTGGCGTCAAGACTTGAGATGTTTTCGTACAAATTCTCGATCGGCTTGATCTTGTCTTTGTTTGGTCTTTAGGTGATCTCCTCTTGTTATCCTTCGTGTTTTTGTTTTTCTTTTTTTTTTTTTTTGTCTCTGGGAATCGCTCTCAAGCTATTTTTGCCCAGTTCACCGACGGATAATGTTACCAAGTGCGCTGAGTGAATACTATCGCATTGATTTTGCGTCATAGGGTTGTTTATTTTTGCACCTCCTTCCCCTCCCCCCGTCCTTGGATTTCCGAAACCGGGATGGATCTAAAATTAGCTCGCGAGAGATTCTCTTGTATGGAGGATAACCTTACTTTCCTTCACCACCTCTTGCTCTGAACCTTACAAGGAAATCGAGAAATTTCAGTTTTTAGTGGACAAAACTCTTGTACCAGAATAATTTTAAGTATTTTAGGCCTTTTGACATTTTCTTAAAGCTAAAGATATAAATAGTTTCCCGAAATAAGTATAGGTAATCATACGGTTTCGAGTTCAATTTGGAATTAATTTGCACGAGTGAGTTTTTCAAAAATCGCCGAAGCGGCTCGTGCAATTTCCGCTTTTTTTTAAAAGCTCACAAGTGCAGATTAATTTCAAATTGAACGAGAAAAACCGTATGATTACTTATTAATAATACAAACATGAAAAAATTCGCGCGGAAAAAGTGCCGATTGATGTTTCTTGAAGCCATTTATTTCGCATTCAAGAAAACTTTTTTCAGAGTTTCTGTACAAAGTTTTTGTCATTGCTTTGCATGAGATCACTGGCCGACAAAATTTCTCACTGTCTTTCTGTAAATCATAAAACAGAATTATGATGTGTAATTTGCACTGGTGTTAGGCCTGGTTTAAACGTCGCATTTTACATTTTACTAATTTTAGTCGACTCGAATAAATATGTTAGGCTGATTTGATTTAAACGTCGCATTGTTTTGCCGAATAAAATTGCTGAGCGCGAGCGACGTGTTTTAAATTCCCATTCGAGCAAACAAATTATTTACATAATTTCAATTCGATTCGGCACATGTAAAATGCGGCGTTTAAATCAACTACCGAGCTTCAGTCGAATATTCGACTGGATCAGTCGAATATTCGACTGACTCGCATCGAATTGAAACATGTCGCATTTAATTGATTTAGACGTCGCATTTTACATGCATTTAGCTTGGCAATTCGATTCGGCGCATGTAAAATGCGACGTTTTAAACCAGGCCTTACACTTTTTGCACCGGTGTTACACTTTTTGCACCGGTGTTACACTTTTTGCACTGGTGTTACACTTGAACTGCACTGCTCTCAGCCAATCAGAATCGAGTAATTTTTTCATGTGTATTATTATACCAAAAACAATCATCCCAAGAAACCTCAAAAAAAATTGTCCATAATTTAGAGAGATTGTGCAAACACAGGAAAAATTTCATCAACAGTTTCATTTCATCGCTGCTTTCAAGTGCTTCACATGAACTTCAAAATTTTTTTTCGGCATTTGGTGTTGTTAGAAATTATTTATTTTGAAGATAAAAAAAAACAGTCGCACAGAAGTTTGCATTACAATGTAATTAATTTTGGTAAAAGGTTTTTTTTTTCCACTTGCTACACGAACTTGTAGCAGATTCCTTCTTAAACTAACTTTTATTTGATTTGAAGACTTGTTGGTCATTGAATATCCCTCTGTAGAGTGTATTCATTGTCACCCAATAAAAAATAAAATAAAAAAACCATTCAGTGGATAAAGTCAAGATAAATAAGAAGACAGTTCTCCAAGTTTAAGGTGTGTGCGTTCTCCCAAAGTTGAGATATTCATCGGAATGTTCGACGCAAAATTATAGAGCCTAGTATGGAGCCGACATGTTCAGCTGATGTTGCAGGACCCCCTTATTCCATCTCTAATACATTGTATGGCGGCCGGTAATTAAGTCCTAAAATGGCTACAAATCACGAGAGAAGAGTACATTTTTCGACAAACGCGATCTTAGTTTTATGTCACGCACCACCATAACTGCGAAATTCAAAATCCGCTGGTTTCCAAACGAAGGACGCTACCGGAGCTGGAAAGTTGTAAACAGATATTAAGTCTCTTGATTAGCACTTTTAATGCCCGATGACGATTAGAGGCTCTTTAATTTTGGATTTGAGAAGTTGCTGACGTCACGTGAACACACTCTATTGGTTTTTACAGTATATAAGAAATTACTTGTTCACATTGCAGGCGAAATAAACGCGAAAGGGGCACTTTCCGACGAAAAGCGGCTACAGTTTTGTCTCTATTCGAATTACAAGCAAGATGCGAAGTTCGTTTGAATTCAAGAGCATGCAAGACTCAAAGGGAATGTTTGCCGGCCTTGGCATCCATACTAACAGCTAAAAATGATGATAGAAGATCTACAGCAAGGTAGGTGTTTCCTGCTAGTCAAGGCGACAACTTGTTATGCGGGATCGGTACTATACTAATTCAGTTATGCCACGATCCAGGCGCCATAAGTCTTCCTCAATAATTCTGTCCTATGAACCTGAAAAATGTATTCATGCAAGATAATTTCTCTAGACATAGGTTGCCCAAGCTACAGCAATTTAGTTTAAATCCACTTCAGGCCACTCTGAATTCGCCAAGCATGCAAGGGTTATACCGCCGAATGCAAATCTCTCGCCGGGTCGATGACTCTTCGCATTGACTAGTCTCGTACTCGGCTTAACCAGTTGCCTTAGGGTAGAACACATCCTATTTCCTGATCACGGTGTAAGTTGTAAATGAGGAAATATTCCTCCCAACAGCAACGAGGAACTCAATAACAATAGACAATCGGCTTTCCGTCACGAAACGTCGATGAATACTTTTACGGGGTGAAAAGTGATCGGAACTTTCACCTGGCGGCTTAAAGGAAAAAAATCGATCATATCCGATTCTCATAAAATTTCCCCAGATGACTTTGGCTTATTCAGACTGGTTATCATTTCTTAACAGATAAGTGACAATTATCAGATGGGGATGAAAAGGTAAGTTCTCTACATGAAGGGAGCTCCCGTGAAAAACTTTAAAGAAAATGAAAAACATTTTTGCCACGACCAGTGGATGTAATAATAAAATAATAATATTAATAAACTAATAAAAATAGCGGTGGTTTTCAGGAGGGTCCTCTAGAAAATAAAAGTCTAAGACATACATTAAAAGTCTAAAAAAAACACAAAAGATAGGAGTTAAAAACTAGAACTAGTGCTAAAAGTCTAATGTAAACTAAGGTTAAAAATGATCAAGTAAAAACTGCTTCAGTTTGTATTTATCCGTTGTGTAATTTGAGAGTTTTCTTTCTCTATAGGGTACAAATACGTTTGTTCATTTTTTAGAGAAAATTATTGCATGCCAACTCAAGTACTTTCAGCCACAAGAAACGTCAACGACAAGGTGACAACAAGAAAGTCAACTAATTTTCTTAAAATGTAAAATGATTTAGCCGGAGAGTGTTCAACGCCGCGTGAGGGATTTCGAAGATGACTCATGGAACTATACTTTAAAGCAGGGGTACATATGAATGTTGTGCCGCGTAGCACTATGAACACAAATGGTGAAACAGAGAATTAACTCTGAAGTGTAAATTTAAGTGCAGGCCCCTTTTCAACAATTTTATTCGAACATATGATGTAAGACAGCCAACTGAACAACTTCCCTTCTGGTAGTAATAAATAATGCAGTCAAGATGCTCTCAGCTATCAAAAGTTTCAAAGCAACACGAAGGGAACTTCAACTAAGAGAGCTTCACCCACAAAGAAGAAGAAGGTAAGCAACGATTGTTACGCGCTTCTCTGTGGTTAAATAGAGCTTTTTATCCCTTAGTTTTACAGTCATGGCTGACATCTTTATAAGAACTTCGAATTCTAAAGACCTCTTTTGGAAACTAAGCATTCAGTTGAATAGAAGATCGATAGGAGATGATGAGTCATGGAACTATACTGTTTTTTAAAACAAACACTGACCTATCAACAATTTTATTCGAACAAATTAGAAAATAAACAAATGATTTAAGACAGCCAAACAACTCACAAGTTCCTTTCTCGGTAATTAATAATGCAGTCAAAATGCTCTCACCCATCAAAATTTTCAAAACAACACGAAGGCGCTTCATCCACGAAGAACGCGCTTCTCTGTGGTTAAATAGAGTTTTTTCCCTTAGTTTTAGCGTCATTGCTGACATCTTTAAAAGAACTTAGACCTCTTTTCAGTAGAATAAAAGATCTATAGGAGACGATTATACTCGTTCTATTTTTTGTAGAAAATATACTGCAAAGGTTGGTCAAGACAACGTGAACATAGGCGTTGTTACAATATTTCGGCTGGCCAACACCAGCCTTCTTCAGGTTTATTGAATGGATAAATGCTTGTTACAAGATCTTTATATTCACCGGAAATGACATAAAAAGGCTACGTGATGTGTAACATTAATAAAAAAGGAAATGCATAAAAGTTAATAATACATGGTAACAAGGTTAAATAAGCAAAAGAAAATTAAAAGGTAGCTAAATTATATTACATTTCATCTCTTCTGTTAAGGCCTGCAGGCTCCAGTGTTTTTCCTCTGTGTATGAGGAATGCCTCACGAGCCTTTCTGATGGAGTCACGACTAGTGTGTAGTTGTTCGAACGGTATAAGGATCATTTGATCCTCCGCGTGACCACTAGTCAGGAAGTGTCGTGAAACCGCAGTGGGGGTATAACTACAAAAGGGGTTTATAATTGGTCGCCTATGTTCATTAAAACGGTCTTTAAGACGACGTTTGATCTCTCCGATGTACTGAAGATTACATTTAGTGCACTGAATCATGTAAATAACATTAGAGGTTTCACAAGTAATATGTGATTTGATTTTAAACGTTTGTCGAGTACTATAAAAAGTATATTGATTACGTCCATCCTCAATAAAAGGACAGACGGTGCAACTAGTTTTATTCCACCGAAACGAGCCGGATGGAGACCTACATTGGTCGGTGTTAGTATTGTTGGCCAGCCGAAATATTGTAACAACGCCTATGTTCACGTTGTCTTGACCAACCTTTGCAGTATATTTTCTATTTTTAAAGTTTTTTGGTCTGGTCACGATCTATTTTGATCCAACGTAGAGCAAGTGGTTTTTGCAGTGGTTTAATCCTTAAAGTGCACCTTTCCCCAAAAACGTTTTTTTCGCTAAAACAATAAAGCTTATTTTGTGGAGTAACTAGCCGCAAAAATTTTTCGATTTGGTTAAATCTTTGATTTTCTATGGCTCGTCAAAGTACGTGAAATTGCCGCCATTTTGGTCCACGACCGAGTTTAACGGAGAATGGGTCGAGGGCCGGATGTGACGTCAAATCGAGAACACGATGATTCTGAGATTCGCATATTTACTTGTTTCTGTGGGAAAGGCTGGAAAAGTTGTTCGAAAAAAATGCTAGCCAGATGCGCTGTAGTGTGATGTAGCAACACAACAAACTTACACGAGGTACTCCGCTTTATGCCATACCGTTTTATGGAGAGATGTCCTGAAGAGAAGAAACGTACAAAGTGATGGCTCGATTCGTGCAAAGTGATAGCCGTCTAAGAGTTCGTGATCTGTTCCATAAAGTATTTCAAACCAGATAATCTCGCTCGATGCCTGGATTTTCAGAGAGAGGAAGGGATTTTGCTGACTCAGTGACTTAAGCGAGACGAATTTGGAATAACCGTCCATCGATTCATGCAGACGTTGTTGCATCTGATCTGAGAAACAACAGCAGTCAGTCGGCACAGCCGACAGATAGTTTTGTATTTGCCCACTACTAATCTTAAAACTCCATTTCTGAAGCCATACAGGTTTAATTCCTGGATATTCAGTAACACACTTTAAGGTAACATCAGCATCAATATCTTCAAGAACAAGATCACTCTTCTTTGAGTCTTGACAACCTTCTAACTCACTTTAATATAACTAGTAATAGTTTTCACTAGAGCTGCCCCCGCTTTTGAAGATCTGTTTAACACCTGTAAATGGTTTTTACTGAATGTAAATACTGTGCATACGACTGTTAAAGAAGAAACGTTTGAATATTTATTGAAGTTAACATCCATGACTGGTAAACATATTTTTCTGCAAATGGCAATTAAATCTATTACAGCCATACATTTTCAGTTTTGTCATTTTTTTGTGAAACAGCAACGTATTGTGTGTTAAGAAATTTGTTTATTTTATTGTAAAGAAAATATTCTGTGTAAAAAGGCTTAGAAGTTTGAATATCGCAATTGGTGCAATTTAACCTTCCTGGATTTGTGTGCATTGAGTTACAAAAATAGGTCACATATTGTTATCTAAACCCAACTGATTTAATCCATATGCTGTCACTAATGTCAAAAGAATACTGCTATTCAAATTCACAGAACTCGAGCATGAGCGACAAAAAGAATCAAATGTTCTTAGTATCATGAAAAGGCTCTCTTCCTCTTCATTGAGATAACCAAATGTTCTGTTCTCAAATATCTAGCTAAAACAGGCATTACAATCCCTAGCCGCAAATGAACTACAAAGATCTATTATGTATGACCAAACAGCGGGCTTCCTAATTTCCCTCAAAAATGAACAATCTTCTCTCGAAGAGATATAATGTGAGCAAACATTGAAAAGCAGGTCTGCAAACTCATTCCTAGTACGTAGATTTGATAAATATGGAAGAAACAAATGCGTAGAGATTTCCAAATAAGCATCAACAGCACATGAATAAATACCAGGGTTAATTAACAAAAACAGAATTCATAAAGTGCCCTCTTCGAACTGTAACCACCTACTTGTTTATCTTCGACAGCAACACATTCAAATGGAAATTGATCTAACAAACTCCGTATCTCTTTCTGACAATATCGATGCAACTCTGAGTTGAGATTCTGTTCTGACATTATCTTTCTGATTTGTTGGATCGAGTCTATCGATCATCTTTCTAATCTGTTGGATCGAGTCTGTCGACCCCGTTGCTGATTTGTGTCCAACAAATCAAATTTTGTACCGTATAATTTTATTCAGTGCTGTGAATGCTTTTAAATGCAAATAAATCACTGAACTCTACAAAATAATCACCCTATCAAAGGCTGCTACGGCCCGGTTTAAACGTCGCATTTTACACGCACCGAATCAAATACTAATTTTAGTCGACTCGAATGAATACGTTCTGCTGATTTGATTTAAACGTCGCATTTTTTTTGCCGAATAAAACTGCTGAGAGCTAGCGACGTGTTTTAAATTCCCATTCGAGCAAACAAATTATTTAACATAATTTGAATTCGATTTGGTACATGTAAATTACGGCGTTGAAATCAACTGTCGAACTTCAGTCGTATATTCGACTGGGTCAGTCGAATATTCGACTGACTCGCATCGAATTGAAATATGTTGCATTTAATTTTACATACACTTAATTTGGCAATTCGATTCGGCACATGTAAAATGCGACGTGTAAACCGGACCTTAAGATGGCGGGACGCGACTTCGTGGTTGCAAAACCTTGACACGCTCCTAGAAGATGGCAAAACGCGAACTCGTGGTTGAAATGCGGCTAAATGATAGCGACATGCGAACTCGTGGTTGCAAGACCTTTAAACAGTGCTGAAAGAACTCGAAATGCTGTTAGAAGACGACGAAACGCAACCTCCTGCTCGTAAGACCTTAAAGCGCTGCTCGAAGACCTCGTGGTTCCAAATGACATCTACCCAACAGCACCTTGCGCAATTGCTGAAATATTACCCGAGACCACCGTGCGCGCCTAGTTTGATCACATCGAGATTTTTTGCGCATACTACAATTTACTTACTTACTTACTTACATCTTTACATTTTTGAAATTCCTTATATGTATACACGCGGGGGATCCTAGGGTGCCTCCTCGGGTTTTGGCCTCTGGGCCAAAACCCTGCGGGGGCAATAATAACAATAGCATTCGCTGATGTTTTGAAGGGAAGCGACGCTACAATTTCCACACTCGCAGGAAAAGAACACAAACATTGTGTCATGGGATGATCATTTTGGTCTACGTTGAACGAGTGAAGTTAAAATAATTTGAGAAAGTTAACGCACTTGACTTTTATTTATACGAAAGTATGTTAATGCGAGATCGAAGAATGCGCGAATTTAGTAAATATACGCACCACAGGCTACAGTCTCTTTGACTTCTGCATATCATTGCCTTCGGGTCTGTCCATCAGAGCTCGTTCGAGTTCTTTGTCAGCATCCACCTCATTTGTCTATCCATTCTTCGTTGGCCAGAGAGTTGTCAGCATATAAATCAGCTCGGCCGTCATCATTTAACTATTCACTTTGCTTTGTTTAATTACAAGTGCGAGTCGTCATTCTCTTCAGCGATATAATAAATTTCGGAGTCTTCTGAGTCAAAGCTCATTTCAGAATCCGACGAAGTAAAAGATATTGTTGATAAAAACAGAAATCTGTCGACTGTGGAGCCCCCAGCGAAAAACTTGTGCGGCAAAAAGGCTTCCACGCTCACACAGAGTTAAGGCCCGACTGGGACAGCCGAAGCTTTCGTTCTCGAAGTGACGTCACGGCGTTAGTCTCCCCAGACTCCTTATGCTCGGTCGTGAACCATATCAAGGGGGCACAGAAATTCGAGGATTTAACCAAATCGAAAAATTTTTGCGCCTAATTACTCCACAAAATAAGCTTTATTGTTTTAGCGGAAAAAAATTTTTGGGGTTAGGTGCACTTTAAAAATTCAATTTTTTGTATTTATAGCCCCTATACCCAGGAAACATCTTACTGATTTACTATAACTGTAATTTATTTTTCATTGTTCTAACTAGAAATGGAGGTTTGCAAAATCCTAATCGCTGTCATATTTGCTGTTACACTGAGCCCAGTGGCTAGTACAGCTCCATCGAATCAACCACCACTGAGAGTTGAACTGCTCATTACACTTACTCTTTCACCAATACTCACTAACGCCACTGAAGAGGTAAGAAACGTTATGATTTCATGAAGTCAGTTTTATGCCTCCGAGAAGGCCGTGGCTCTGAGATTATCTGAATTTAAATTCATCATTAATTATGTCATGTAGACTAACTGATCTTACCAAATCGTCATTTTTACAGATGAAAAATGTCTACCCCTTCATTGCCTCGAACATGGATCTCAAAGATCCGATGTTACTTCTAGGAGCGATTGATACATCAACATGCTCCGTAAATCTGGTATGTGCTGGTAACTTTTGTGCATTTTTTAACAATATTTTTGCTTCAACGATTGATTATTTAAGCCGTGAAGGATGAAGAATCCTAAACAAAATCTCTGTTTCGTTGAATTGCGAAACCTCCGTCTTTTTTGTCACCAGTTCGTTGAACTGAATAAGGTAATTCTCCTGAAATAGAACTGACAATAGATTTTCGTTTAAACTTTGCCCACTGAATATTTATCATATGAGAGCTTCAATTTTGAAATAAAAAAGGGGGGGTGCCCATACTCATTAAGGAGCACTGAGGCATTGAAAATGACCCATTTTAGCATAATAATGCTTATTACAAGAACGCATTCCCAGTAATAATTGTAAATTTTTGTGACCGAGACTCACGAGAACACGCATTAAACTGGAGTCAATGCATTGCATCGGACACAAATAAACTTTTTAAGTTTGATTTAGACAGAAAGCTGAATTCTTGATTAAAATTTCAACCAAATTTCTTGATATGGTTACCATAGGGCAAAATAGAAAAGACGACAGTTTACTTGCTATTTTCGTTATTTAATCAATTTTCAGCAATAGGAATCAGATCAGTCTTTCCTCAAGCAAAGTTTATGATAAGTTGATTACAATGACTGGAAAAAAAGTTGGGGTGCCCGTGCTCGTTGGTGAGCTATAGCCATTTTCCAACTGACAGCGCTCAATATCAAGGCAAATCCGCCATGTTTTCAATACGTGCGTGCACGTGGGCGCGCTAAATGATGCCATAAATTATGCGCAGAAAGGATGCGCAGTGCAATTGTGAGGAATAACCTTAAGAAACGTTAAAATTAAAGGACAACGTAAAAATTCTATGACGCCCCCTTCCCAGTAAAGCTTAATTCAGTTCTTTAAAAATGTTGCCCTTTCCCTGTTCTGTTTATTCAGCTACCTTTACAATAACTGACTATATTTTCATCGCAATCTTTGATCGTTCAAATCTTAAAAATTTTAACATTAAAAAATTAAAAAGATGGATATTGACATTACTTGTGGGCCTGTAAGTCGACTATGAAAATTGAAATTTTTTTGTTCTACTTTTCTTTCCACAGCCATTGAAAGACAAACTTTCTATTCCGTATAAGAGGCTGTCTTACTTTGTCACTCCGCTATACTTGGCATACTCGATCGTATGAACAAACACAAGGACCTCGGCATAATGAGTCTGCTCGTCTCCTTGAGGATACAAGCTTTAATCTCAACAATACCTATTCAACTCTAACTGGGACGTGAAGTAAGTACGTAACTAGCGCTTTTTATTTATCATCAAATAACTTATTTAACAGCAACTGGTAAATAAGAATCTTAGAATTAACGCCTTGCCTCAAATAAGTGCTTCTCCTATCGGCCAAAACTTCAAAATAAGCACCTCCCCTCAAATAAGCGCCCCTCCCTCCTTATCGGGAGAGTACTTAGACAACAACAGAAAGCCTGTATAGTTTTGGTCGTGCTCAATCGCACGCAAACGATTATCGACTCATTCAAGCACTGCAAATTGACTATCGAAACAGATGGTAGTTAAGATCTGCCGATTCATTGCCTATATAAAGCCCAACCAATCTTGTGTAGCAGGCATAGACTTACTAAAAGGATAATATTACGTACTTCTTCAAGAGACACAAGATCCTTCTGAAATTTCTGAGAGACTTAGACATAAATATATTGCACTAAAATATGATCATATCTGACCACGATTTGGGAAAAATTAAAAGTGCGCCCTACTCGATTTAGCACCCCCTTCGAATAAGCGCCCCTCGGCTACTCCTGATTTTAAAATAAGCGCCCCGGGCGCTAACTCGAGGAATTACGGTACTAGTATATTCCGTGAAGCCAACTTCCGAGTTACGATTACGTCCACGCGGAATACCCAGCATTTTCAGTTTTGGGTTGTCTCTTGAATTTAGCAGTACGAATTTATGCACCTGTCCGTGCATACTTCGAGATATAAGAAGGAGTAGTGTAACAGCCTTACGGCACAACACAAGAATAATGGAACTTAAGCCAACGATCGCAAACTGAAGAATACATTTTAACACATGTTCATTCATCTTCAGTACTGAGATCTCCAAATGTCGCAAACCGCAAAATCCGACCAAAGTCTAGCAGTAACTCAATCAGTGACGCAACACGACACTAAACCTAATGTCAAATGGTATGCCGTGAAAGTTTTCAAGATGTACAGACCTCTGTAATGTAATAAGCTATAGCTACGCAAAGCTCAATTGTTCTACTTTTTCCAAATTTTAGATCATGAAAAACAAGTTTCAATTACCCGCTGATCAAACGGAGTCAGAGACTGATCTGAATCATTACACTCGTAAATATCTACAAGGTCTCGTCGACAATAAGTTAGTGGTAAGTTGAGTTAATTTCTTCAGTTTCCAAAAGTGACGAAACCCTTGAGAACAGTGAATTCAAATCTGTTACATGATGGAAAATAAACGATACCAATGTGAAGAACAGTTGAACTGTTCTGTATGCTAAAGCAGTAAAGCACTTTGTTGTGATTGTTGTAGTTGACGATAAACATCACATAAAATCCAAGTGTAATATTGGCATTGTTGTTGTTGCTGCTGCAATCAATCTTGTTACTGGTGCTGACTTTGTTGTTGTTATTCGGTTTATTTTCTTGCTGTTGATCAGACTAATGTTTTCTTTTCTTTCCACAGAGTCTGGTAATTACTGATAAAGTGGTGAAGATCTATCGGAACTACGTCATCCTCTACTCACTGCGTGACGCCCTCATAGACGTGTACCCGTGTGTAACACGCACCTAATCTGCCCAAGGTCGCACTGCTCTATGGTAGAAGCCTGAAGTTAAATGTAGATAGATAGAAACTTTTATTTGTGTGTCAAGAAGAAGCTAGCCGAGGGGCAGGCCCTCTACTAATAGGGGACACCTAAAGTTTGATTTAAAAAAAAAATAGATACAATAGTTGAGTGGGTAAAAAATCTATACAATATGCTACAAATTGTAAGCTAAGTACTAAAATGCTAAAATTGTGATACTATAGTACTAAATACTATAATACTTAAAACTAAGTGATGAAATACTAAAATTATTTCCGATGAGACAACTATCACACAGAAGACATCCTTTGCATCTATCATCAATAAGAGATGTCAGATCCTTGTTACGCATTCGGTTTCTAAACTCACTTAATGATTTACACGTTTTATCATTTTTGTCCAGCTTACTCCATAAAATGGGACCTAAGTGTCGAAGGGAATGCTTGCCAAATGAAACTGTGTTAAACCTGGGTAAAAGAAAGTCTGAATTTCTTAAACTGTAGCATGAATCACGAGGTTTTTCTACTATTGAGACTGCAAGAGTTTTAAAAACGATTGTAACTGTACTTTAAATAACTGAGTTTAAAGTAAAATTTGTATTGTAGGAAAACACCTACTTTATTTATTATATTTAAGTGCAATGTAAGTTAATACTGAAGACAAGGATACCTGAGGGCCCGGCATCAATTTACTGTTCGAGTTTGTTCAGTAAAGAGTTAGCACTTATTCTTTAAGCTATCCTGACTACACTCTGTGAGAAGAAACTAACTCCATTATGAGAATCGTTACTTATCATTGACTATGTTTTAACTGCTATAAGTCTATAAACGATTTCCCACACGGGAACTAAATCATTGTAACCGATTGTTGTTGTTAAATTAACAATAAACTGTTCGATGGTGAATATGATGTCCATTGTGTTTTGCACAGCATGGAAACCTCCCTATTTTTAACTTTTCCTGAGGAACTCAGATTTAATCAGCCAGCCCTGCCCGCCCCATTCCGTTTCATTATTTCTTCCCAACTCCCCCATTTCTCTAGATCTTTGAAAGGAAGGTCCAATCGCAGCTTAGCTTCGTTATTGTATGCCAGTTGCTGGGATTAAGCCTCATTACATTACAGATGTAAACATCTATATGCTACAGTTTTACGTTACCAGAGTGAATACTACTTCCGCTGAAAATATCTTTTTTTAACTCGGTTGAACTTTTATTTTACTTTACTACTGTTTTTGCAGTGACCAGAGTAAGGATTTTACGTTTCAAGAATAAATGAGCACTATTGTGCTGTATTGGTAGAGAAATAGAGGATATTACATGCCCGCGCGTGGATATGAATTTTATCTTCGAGTGGTCAACTCGATATCTCACGAGTGAGCGCAGCGAACGAGTAAGATATCGAGTTGAACACGAGAAGATAAAATTCATATCCATAAGCGGGCCTGTAATATCTTCTTTTTTTAATATTTAAACACCAGTGAAATACCAAACCATTTCACTTTTGAAAGGCGCGATTTATTATGTAATCATAACGACGGTGATCTCTTGACGTGTGAAGATATGAAGTTTTTTGCGGGAAAGCTCACTTGGTATTTCACTAGTGTTTGTATAATAAAACAGTACATCCGCTTCCTTTCCAAATTGGATATGGCTTGTACTTATGTTACAAAAGTAGACATTACTTAGCTTGTTTCACATGTGCGAGCATTGTTTGTTCTTGCGTCACAAGAGTTTAGTGTTTCGCATGTACTCAACGCAAAGCATATTTATTCGTCATATCAAATTGCCACGGAAAGTTTATTACTGTTTCTAAACCCAAGCATTTATTCGTTCATTAAACTGCCACAGAAAATTCATGCTTGTTTCTAAACGCAAGAAGTCCTGTTAAGAGACAAATCCAGTTTCGATCCATCTACAAACGTCTACAGTTATCTGCTTTTTTTATAGATCTGTGCAACACTGACAAATTAATGAACTATTCTTGAAGCCTCTGAATTCTGCGAAATAGACATGTATGATCGTAGTAGAGCTTAGCGCGAATGCAGAACTATTCTCTCTATACATTGTGCAACTGATATGTTTTTGAAAAGCAAGTTTCATCGGCATGTTTTCCGGTGACCTCATGTTCCAACATTTAGGTTTTCTGGTATAGCTTTCAACGTAGTCTGCACGTAAAAATATGACGGAGTGAAATGATCTGTTGACAAGAGTTTTCAACAACAGTGACGAATCAACGGTGTTTCTTAATTAAGGTCAACCTAAATTTGAAAATTTGGCCATGTTTATTAATTAACTCCAAACTTTCCATGTAAAGTTTTTACAATAGAATTACAGCATTTGCATAATAAGTCAAATTATTCTCGCATTTTGATTGGTTCTTACGTAATTACTAATGAAGGACAGACGCATAGTTGCCAAAGAGATTCCTTGTTGCCGAGTGTCTCAAAGAGAAGGCGTGCGTTCAAACGTGGCGTCCAAACTTGAGATGCTTTCGTACAAATTCTCGATCGGCTTGATCTTGTCTTAGTTTGGTCTTTAAGTGATCTCCTCTTGTTATCTTTCCCGTTTTTTTGCTTTTCTTTTATTTTTTTTGTTTGGTCTACAATTTCAACCTCCGGCAATCCCTCTCGAGCTATTTTCCCCCAGTTCATCGACGGATAATCATAGTTAACAGGTGTGTTGAGTGAATGTTTTTGTACGTGATGAAAACATTTGTAAAGCAAAATTTGCGTCATAGGATTGTTTATTTTTGCACCTCCCTACCCTCCCCGAAACCGGGATTGATCTTAAAATAGCTCGCGAGATATTCTCCTGTATGGACGATAACCTTCCTTTCCTTCACCACCTCTTGCACTGAACCTTACAAGGAAATCGAGAAATTTCAGTTTTTAGCGGACAAAAATCAGAATAATTTTAGGTATTTTAGTCGTTTTGACATTTCTTAAAGCTAAAGATATAAATAGTTGCCTGAAATAATACCAAAAACAATTTCCCAAGAAACCTCAAAAAAAATTTCCATAATTCAGAGAAATTGTGGAAACACAGGAAAAAATTTCATGAACAGTTTCATTTCATCGCTGCTTTCAAGTGCTTCACATGAACTTCAAAATTTCGTTACAACATTTGGTATTATTAGAAATTATTTTTCTTTTAAGATTTTAGAAAAAATCGCACAGAAGTTTGCAATACAATGTAATAAATTTCGGTACATGGGTTTTTTTCCACTTGCTACTCGAACTTCTAGCAGATTCCTTCTTAAACTGAGTATTATTTGATTTGAAGACTTGTTGGTCAGTGAATATCCCTCTTTAGTAGAATTCTACTAGTACACTAAAGCAAATGCTGTAATCTGATTGGCTGAGCCATTGCACACTATCAGCCGCTCATAATCTAATTGTTGAATAGAGTGTATTCATGGTCACCCTCTAAAAAAATATAAACAAAAACCATTCGGTGGATAAAGTCAAGGAATTGTGATATTACGAACGATAAATAAGGAGGACAGTTCTCCAAGGTAGGGTTAAGTCTGCATACGAGCCAATTGTGGCCCACCAGGCCGGAGCTTATCCCGGTTTCTGTAGTAAGTAGCGACTAAGAGTATTTCTAATTCCCCCGGGATTGGATGCGAGTCCATTGCACGGTTACCCCCAGAATTAACTTCGCCGGTACCCATTTGTACACCTGGATGAAGAGAGGCACTGTGAGAGTGAAGTGTCTTGCCCAAGAACACAACACAATGTCCCTGGCCAGGGCTCGAACCCAGACCGCTCGCTCCGGAGTAGAGCGCACAAACCATGAGGCCATCGCGCCTCCCTTTAAGGTGTGTAGGTTCTCCTTAAGTTGTGATATTCGTCGAAATGTTTGGTGTAAAATTATAGAGCCTAGTATGTTGAAAGGCATCCTTAGTCCTCTAATATGGCGGTCGGAATTAAGTCCTAAAATGGCCACAAATCACGACACAAGTGTACATTTTTCGACAAACGCGATCTTAGTTTTTTCGTCACGCACCGAAATAACTGCGAAATTCAAAATCCGCTGGTTTCCAAACGAAGGACGCTACTGAGCTGGAAAGTTGTAAACAGATATAAATTTAGTTAGTGCCTTTTGTGCCTGATGACAATTAAACCTTTAGTGGCTCTTTGGATTTGAGAACTTGATGAGGTCACGTGAACACACTCTATTGGTGTTTACAGGATATAAGAAATTACTTGTTCGCATTGCAGGCGAAATAAACGCGAAAGGGGCACTTTCCGAGGAACACCAGCGACACTTTTGTCGCTATTCGAAGGATAAGCATAATAAGAAGTTCGTTTGAGTTCACTGAGGAGCATGCAAGACTCGAAAGGGAATGTTTCCGGGCCTTCGGCATCCACACTACATACTGAAAAATCCATAGTCCTAACAAACTTGAAAACTGTATCCATGTGAGATCATTTCTCTAGAGAGAGGTTTACCCGAGCTACAGAAATTTAGTTAAATCCACTTTCCAGGTCCCTCTGAATTCGACACGCAAGTTTTATACCGCCGAATGCAAATCTCTCGCCGGATTGACGACTCTTCGCATTGACTAGTCACGTAGCTTAACCGGTTGTCTTAGGGTAGAACATATCCCATTTCCTGATCACGGTCTAAGTTGTAAATGAGGAACAGTTCCTCCCAACAGCAACGAGGAACTCAATAACAATAGACACTCGGCTTTGCGTCACGAAACAAGAAACATCAGAATACGTTTACGGGGTCAAGAATGATCGGAACTTTGAACTGGCAGCTTAAGGAAAAAATCGATCATATCCGATTCCCATAAAATTTCCCCAGATGACTTTGACCTTAACGCTTTTCAGAATGGTTACCGTTTCTTAACAGATAAGTGACAATCATCAGATGGGGATGGAAAGGTAAGTTCTCTACATGAACTGACCTCCAGTGAAAAACTTTAAAGAAAGTGAAA
>JAHPZR010052166.1:0-14218 GCA_019787425.1 Platygyra sinensis
AAAGACATCCACATGACAGTGTCTTCCTCCATTCTCTGAACATCGTTTGATATAAGGTCGATTATGTGTCCTGTTGTAAATTTTAACAATGCATTCTTGCTGAGAAGTAGCGCCTGCCAAACAAGAAATACTCAGTTAGGTTTTTGCACGAAACGAAAATTAAAGAAACACAATTGCTGTGGTATGTTAATACTACTGTATCTTACGCCGCATCAACTTTAAATTTGTGAACAGTCCGTGAAATACTCCCCTATTGCTGTATAACTTTGAGTATGCGTCACCCCAAAGGTAAGGTAGTTAGACTGTTTTGGTCAGATGATAAATCGTAGATTTCTTTATGTTGGTCAGGTTGAATTCTAGAGGTCACATCGTAGAACTGTGAAAACCCTTCAAAGCCTACATACAAATGAGAGCCTGCCAAACCCCACTAGATAATATTGAATGTCAAAAAACCAGAGGGCATTAACTGGCAAACTTCCAGCACTTGCAAATCTACTCAGTGTGTGCCAGCTTTTCGTACCTACGATCAAGAGTTCTTTTTCGTGCTTCGCCACGAACGCAAAGAATGCATGATCACGGCTAGCTAAGCTATTCTACACTATTGACGCTTACCTTATCATAAACTAGACCTTTTAAGGCGCAACTCATTCTAGTTCCCAAAAGCTCACATCTGTAATCGTGTTGGTGCACACCAAGACCTCCGATGACAGAATTAATACACAAAGCAAGTGTACAACCATAGAGAAGATTATCTTTCTGTGGCTCAGTTGACATCAGTATGGAAATAAGATATCCCAATAACAATGGTTGAAGGATGCGAGAACCTAAATACAGAGCATTCGTGAACACAATAATCATGACATCCTTTATCGCGATCAACTTTATGACGCCTTTCCAAAGCTTAGGCCTTTTTTTATTTCTCTTGCATTTTGTTTTTTCTTCGTTCCAGTTTTCTTGAAGCTGATCGGTCAGAACAGAGGCAGAGTTCTCTCTGGAAAGCGATAAAAAATCATTTTCAGCTAATGGTCGTTCACTGCCTATCTTGAAGATACTATTCATCCACTGAAAGAGAAGAAGAGACACAAAGCTGACTGCTTCTTTCTCTTCATTCGTGGAGATCTTCTTATATCTAGTCCTGGCCATAACTTTTAACCTGAAAAGTAACCAATCAGTAGAGATCAAAATTCAAGGACAGTGAAACAAGTTATTTGTTGAGAAGACTGAGTGATTTCCAGCCCTGGGGAGGGTACTTAAGGAAGTTTAATACGGGGAAGCTCCGCCCCGAGGCCCAACCCCTTACCCTTTCATATACCATTTCGGCAGAAAAGGTACCCCTTTCACAAAGCTACTTTTGGAAGTCTTGTTCTCATTTTCATGTAGTACTTGATAAATAAGCTTATACAGCCATAAGGGGCGCCTATTCGAAATATTACAATTACAGGCCCTTTTAAATACCTAAATGACCGATTTCCCTACCCTTTTATATACCTCAACTTGTGAAATCCCTACCCTTTTATATACCTGAAGCCTGAAAAAGCTACCCCTTTCGGGCGAAGCCTCCCCGTACAGGCCATTATAGGGAGTACTCCCCCCCCCCCCCCCCGGGTTTCCAGCGGAAAACAGCTGCAATTTGAATCAGTAGCCCTCTTTGCGAATCACTCGTGGCGGTTTGAATCCCGATGTGCGAACTTTCTTTTCCGCCGAACTGTTACAATCAAGGGAGAAAGGGTATTTACTGAAGATCACCGCAGTTTATTCACTGGGCATGTGGTGGCACGAGAGTATACACGTCATTTTTTTCAGTTCAGGTTCTCATGCCACAGATCATGGTCCGTGTGTGTCGTTTATTGAACCCGGCCGAAGTTCACTCAAGGCTGGGGTACACATGGATAGGAGTAAGTAATATTAAAAGGGAATTGTTAGGATTAAAATGGGTTGGAAACACTACCAGACAGGCCGTGTTAAGCGACGTCAAAACGTCAAAACAGCCTTCACGTTTATCCGCACCTTAACGACGGTGCACGACAGAAGCTTAGAAATGCTAGACGCTGTTACACTGTCGATACAACATAAACTGTCCAAAATTGAGTTGAAATTAGACCTCGCTCGCAAAGCTCACAGCTAGGGGTGGCGAATGGTACTTCAAAAATCATGGGTCTCGCGTGCAAAATGTTGGTAGAATTTCACAGCGGGTCACGTGGGTCACTCTTTACGGTTACATGTGCATCTTTCGGTCTCGATTTTTCAGACAGCTGTCTCACAGTCTCGGTATTTTGTAAGGCTAACTGAGAAAGACTCGAAGTATCAATTTATGAATGACATCTTATTAACGTCTTTTAAGAAGCCAAACATCCCGAGTTTGCATTTGAAACACTTTGAAGTCTGGGCGATCTCTGGGCTCCATTTCCGAGCTCGGGCTCCTTTTCCGAACAGCGGCTGGTAATCTAGACCCGATTTCCAAGGAGAGGAGTGCGGGTTCATTTCCCGAACAACGGCTGGTACAGTGGAACCTCGATTTAACGAAGCTCTATTTAACGAAGTCCTCGATATAACGAACGATACTCTACGTCCCGGCCAAAATTACAGTTAAATGTATGGAATAGAACCTCGATATAACGAATTCCTCGATATAACGAACATAATCCGGAAGCTCAAACGTAAAATACACCTCGATATAACGAATTACAATGTCAACACGCGACAGAAGATAAACGCTAAACAGATTAACAGTCAACAAATCCTTTAATCCATATGGTAAAGAGACAGCAACCTTTCAGTCAACGGCCTATTATTTGTCCTAGACATTGGCACTATAGTATTTCCACAGAAGTCCGGCACCTGTGTTACAAATCAATCATTAGCAATGACCTCGATATAACGAACTTTTTGGTCGTTTCTCGTCAAATTCGTTATATCGAGGTTTTCGATGTAACGAACCCTCCATCTAACGAACAAATTTGGCCGGTCCCCACCGACTTCGTTAAATCGAGGTTCCACTGTCATTGCACCTGGGTGGTTTCGCAATTGCAAAACCAAAATGTCTCGGGCTCGCAAAAAAGAAAACGCAATTAAGTCTTGCTTTCTTGGAAAGTCTCCGATTTGCTTCATGTCCAATGGCTTTTTCTGCTGAATTGAAACGATTTTGCGAGTTATCGCCTCCTGGTTATCGCCTCGGTAAAATTTTGACGAATTTCGCCGATCATTCAGCGCCGTGGCTAGTAACAGGCCAACCGAGGCACTTGCCTCGGTCATTTCTTTGGCTTTTGTTGTTTATAGTACCTAATACCTAGGAAGAGAACTCAACCATGGACTGATTGCCTCAGTCATAAGTTATTCATAGACATTGCCTCAGTCAAATTTTTTTCTGGCTACGGCCCTGACAGTCATATTCGGAACACCGAATTTATGATAATTGGGTCAAATCAACGGATGCATGCTCTCTCGAATAACCAAATTAATATTGAGATCGACGGCAAATCGATCGAAAAAGTTAAAGAACCCAAATCACTTGGCTTGGTAATGTCGGTAATTGACGAACACCTCTCATGGACAAGGCACATAGATGAAATGAGCAAGAAATATCCTCAGCCAAAGGCCTAAACGTATAAGACCAGTTATCTCTGAAAGAACTGCTCTCCAAATGTACCAAGCGTCATTGATTTTACCTCACTTTGACTATAGTAGCTCTGTTTTGGATGGGATGAACTGAACGTCACCCTAACCGATCACTGATGTCCAGGATCATATATGACAGAATTGTGTGTTTCGGTAGCCTGCGAGCAGGCTCACGTTGGAGCGCAGGCGAGAATTGCGCGCGGCGTAGCCGTGAGAAGAGAAAGTGAGCCTGCTCTGATCTCTGCAAATTTTTCATTTCCACCCCGGAAGCCGCAGAAAAAAAATACACTAATTTTCACCGGAAGTATGAACGTTGGCAGCTCAGATTTCTTGGGAAAACTGTAAAATCTTTTTCATAACAACATGCAGGCGCTATATACGTTGATGATAAAGAAAAACCATTAAAGTTTATGTCTAGCAAGGAAACACACTTGGTTCCGAGTGATCTTGCTTTTCGCAGTCCCGTCTTTCATGAAACGCGTTCAATTTGTAAGTTGTTTCGCTGCCCACTTGCAATCACAACAGGGTCAAATACGTTTGTAAGATTTAACTCTTCTCATATGCAGATGGAAACACAACAAATACATCTTGATTACCTGTTCCCTCTTTAGTCTGAAATTTAACCAGAAATAGACTGAAACTTTGTTAAAACATCAGGACAGTAAAACAAGTTATTATAAGTTATATTTGTTAAAACATCAGTACTACATGCACTTACTCAGCTCGTCCTCAACGAATAGCGAAAGACGACATAGTTTTCGTTTTCAATCAGGTGATCACATAGCGCAAATTTGAATAAAGAAGCACTCAGTTGTAAATTTTTCTAACTATTCTTTGAAATTGAACTCGAAATCGTGTGATTACCTTGATCAATGCTCGCCGGTAGAATTCATAACTGAAAGTAGTGTCTCAATGTGGATTAAAACTAAGAGGGTTACGTTTTCTTAAAGAATGCCACCGAAACTTACACGAAGCAATTTTGTTTTAATTTCTCTTTGTTATGGTCCAGTGAGGATGCCTTGAGCGATGGAATGATTATTTCTGAAAGCCCTTCGTCGTTTCTTGTCAGGCTTTGAGTACATCTAGAGAAGAACATATTCGACGAAAAACATCAATTTTCCAATGATTTCAATAATTCCGACAATAACTGACCAATCCATTGTGAATATTAAAGCTTAGGATGTGAACATGTGCGGATTCACGTTACGCTTGACACCAATCAACTGTTAGCACCGTTCTCTGTAATATTGTAAACAGACTTGATCCCAAGCTTGTTACGCAGTTTCGCCGTCAAGTTCTCACTAACACAAGAACATTGACGAAAGACATTTGTTTTCCAAGGAGTTCAACAATTCGACGACTGACCATTGTGCATGGATATTAAAACATCATATGTGAACACAACGTTACTGTTGTCACCAATCAACCGTAGCTGTAGCATCGTTTTATGTTCGAATTACCATTCCAGACAGACTTCCATGTCGCCAAGGTCATTACGAATTTAGTATTGTTTTAGAGTTTTCAAAACGTGCACAGTTTGAGGACTTCAACATGTAATCTCCCCTCTAGAAGGGGGTGGACAAGAAGTTATTTTAACTTTAATTCAGGGGGGGTGCAACTTTATTTTAAAGCCTACTTTGCTAATTTTAGAACCCCCCCCCCCCCCTTCCAGATAATTATTGCACAGTCCCTAAATTGGAAAGTTTACTGCGTTGATCATTCTTCAGTTTCATCTATAACCGCAGTTCAAATAATTATGAATTATTTCATATATTCTTCAGATCATTATAGATCTTAGTTGCACATATGGCTAGTTGGGTTCAAGAGTTTTACTGTGAATTAAAAAAAGCCTCGAGCTATGGATGTCAGTATTTTGTTTAGGGAACGTTCACGGAACAGCAAAGGAAGGAGGCTGCTATAGGACGGAATCCTCGTCAGGGCTCAAGATTCTCTGAGACAATGGCTCTTCTGGCACATTGAGGCAATCATTCTACCCTCGTATGTAAATTCCGTTTTGCAATTTTTTGAGTGCTTTCCTTCATATCTTAAGTTAATGAGATAATAATAATGATAACAATAACAGTAACAATAACAATAATAATAATAATAACAATAACAATAGTAATAAAATATTTATATAGCGCTCAATCCACTCTTTGTCCATGGCGCTTTACATAAAAAAGATATTTTAAATAGCAAAAGGTTCTACAACATTGTCAATTACATCAATAAGTTAAAAAATCATTCAAAAATTAAAAAGTTAAAAAATTTTTTAAAAAGATATGTTTTTAAATATCGTTTAAAAATGTCTATTGAACTACTGGATCTTAGTTCAAGTGGGATCGAATTCATAGTCTGGGTGCCGCCACAGCAAACGCTCTCTCTTCATTTGTTTTCAGTCTAGCTTTCGAGGTCGCGAGAAGGTGTTGAGAGGACGATCTTATCTTAATTTTCGTTCAGAGGTGTGGTACTTACGTAATTCACTGATGTAGGAACGCGCTGTTCCAATGAGAGCTTTGTATACCAGTAGGAGAATTTTAGGGCCTGTTTACATGGAGGTGGGGGACCCCAGGTAGGTGAGGTAACCCGCCTAGGTGGGGTAACCCGCCTCTCTATAGAATCTCTCATTTTTATTTGATCATGTTTACATGATAGGTGGGGTAACCCGCCTAGGCGGGTTGCCCGGTGTGCCAGGTAGGGTAACCCTGTCAGCCGTGGTCGCATTTTGCTATGTAAACGACTCAAGGTGGGGTAACCCGCCTAGCCGGGGTCGAGTTCATGTTACATTTTTAACAACGCCTAGTAACGTCACCCCGGAACCCCGGGGTTGTAAGTTTGCATGTAAACGCGGGCCATTTTTCGACCACGGCCAGGCGGGTTACCTCACCTACCTGGGGTCCCCCACCTCCATGTAAACAGGCCCTTAAAAACTGTACGGTAACGGACAGGAGATAGTAATATATTTACTTTAGTAGACGGCCTTTCAGACCTCATCTACAGTTTCGCTCAAGATCATCCGCAAAGCGGCTTGCATGGCCAACACAGTTTCAAGAGACCTTCAAGAGATATAAAATTAATGAACAGGTAACAATAATGTTTATCGTTTATTGACCAAGCGTGAGGCCAAGACATTTCCCACCTGAATTCAATTTTTAATTGAAATCAGAGGTTCTTTATTGATGGTTAAAAGCAATCTCTAGAGAGTGAAATGACAAAGGTCTGGCAGCCATGTTAGATGATAAAAACAAAAGAAGCGTGTTATAAATCTTTTGTGAATTCCACCCATTTTGGGGGCGATGATCAGCTACGTGAAAAGCTACGATTGTTCGACTGTGAAGGAGACTAGAAAATTCGCTGGTAAGTGTTAAGGTAAATTTCTAGGCTATGATGCAAGGTCGATCCCACGAAGATATGTTTATACCTGTTAGTACCATCATGGCAAAGCGGCAGTTCTTGTTCGTTAGGTTACACTCGTGGCTTTAATTAACATACATGCATAGTACTGCACTTATCACGGTTCACCAGAACATAAAGTTTGCGTTCCCCTGTGGCCTTGTCACCGAAAGAAAAATGCATAAATACAAAGCTCAGAGAGCCTAAAAACGACACACAACAAGGAAGTCTTTAGTTGATGCGATTTTGTTTCTCACGCTTTGTATACCAAAGTGACAAGAAACACTTACATCACAGAAACATCAACTTGTGTTAGGGGTATATATTATACTAACATAGACGACAAGGTCAAACGACTAACCTGTCCGGCTAATAAGTGAATTCTGATTGGCTAAAGAAGCAGTGCAGCTTTCCCAAGACTCGAATATGGTAAAGTGCAACGTTAGTTCAAGGTTGCCTGTGATGAAATGTCAGTTGTCTAGATCGGCCAATCAGCATTAAGTTCGACCATGTGCTCGAGTTGTTCATTTTTACATCATGGCTGTGTAGCATTGCTTCATGCTTCAAATACAGTTCTGTTGAGTTCACCGTTTATCAGTTTATCAAGTTTCATTTATACACGGCCCAAACAGCGACTGGTTAAGACGGTGCTCGTTTTATTTAGGTGACGTGCAGCTCGATACGTTCAGCGAAGACCCGAGGGGGGGGGGGGAGTACTCCCAGAAAAATTGGGTGGGGGTGCGCGGCCCGCTTCCCAAAAACCTTACCCTATTTATGAAGAGGTCACTGAATTGCGAAACAAAACAAGCCGCCTTCGCGGCGTAGCTACGTTTGTTACTTGTATTGGCAAGGAGGCTCTCGAAGTCCACAATGGCCTTCCGTTTCAAAGCGATGAAGAAAAAGCAGACATAAGCAGAATGATGGAGTTATGGGCAAACCACTGCATCGGGGAACAGATATCATGTACGAGAGATATAAATTCAATAATCGCTCGAAGTAACAGGCAGAATCAATCGAAACCTAAATCAATACACTAATAGAGCTTACCGAAACTTGCGAGTTTGAAACTTGAAATATGCCTTATCCGCGATAGAATCGTTTGTGGTGTCCATGATGGTGGCATACGAATAAAACTAAGAAAATGGCAAAGATCCCGTCGCGTGCCTCTCACCCTTAAAGAAAGGTTGAAAGAGGAGCTAGCCCGCTAAGAACATGCTAATGTGATCAGGAGAGAAGAAGAACGAACAGACTGGGTGTCTAGCCTTGTGACAGAAAAACCAAATGGCAAATTAAGAGTGTGCATCGATCCTCAGCATCTTAATTAAACCCTCAAGAGAATCGAGGACATACTCCCAGAACTAGCCGATGCCAAGGTATTTTCGAAAGTAGACCTTCAAGACGGATTCTTACAGATACAGATTGACCAGGAATCCAGCAAGCTAACAATGTTTCAGACCCCTGGTGCCAGTATAGATATCTGCTGATGCCCTTTGGAAACCCTCCCTGGTCCAGAATGGATTCAGCGGAAGTTGGACCAAAATCTTGAAGGTCTTGAAGGAATTTACAAGGCACCAGATGACATCTTAAATACTAGCCGCTGCATGCACAACTAAGGACGAAGCCGTAAAAACCATGATGCCAATTTACTGAAGCGGTTAGAGAGATGTTGGGAGAAGAATTTGAAACTAAACCGAGAGAAACTACAGCTGAAATGTACAGAGACTCCCTTTATTGGCCGCGTACTCACGCCTGAAGGAACCAAGAGTGACCCTACAAAGGTAGAGACTGTACTAAAGATGGAAAGACCCAGTGATATGGCAGCAGTCCGAAGACTGGTAGGCTTAGTCAACTACTTGTCAAAGTTTCTAAGCAAACTTTCCGAGCTGTGTGAACCACTAAGCAAGTGAACTCGCCTAGCAAGAGAAAGCATTTGAAAGCGTGAAAGCGTGAACCAAGCTGTTAGTTACTTCAGCTCCAATAATTCTGTGATTTTTCAATCAAAGCGAACTTGTTGAACGCCAAGGAGACGCTTCTGCCAACAGTATAGGAATTGTGCTTATGCAAAATGGTCAACCAGTATCCTTTTCAAGTAGAGCTCTCACCACAAGTGAAAGGACCTATTTTCAAATTGAGAAAGAACTGTTGGCCCAAGTCTGTGGTGTTGAGCGTCCGTTTACGGCCGGAAAGTCGTTCTGTGGTTAGACCCTAAGCCCTTCGAAACTATCTCTAAGCAACCCTTAGCAACAGCCCCTAAACGCCCGCAAAGATTGCCTCTACGATTACAGCAATATGACGTTGAGATCCGTTACAAAGCTGGTCCTGAAATGTATCTGGCAGACACTTTGTCACATGCCTAACTACCAACAACTGCCTGCTCCCCAGCTGAAGAAGAGACGGAACGAATCCATGTAGGTGATTTCTTGCCCATATCAGAACCCTAGTTTGCTGCGATCAAGCGTGAAACTGCAGCAGCCTCAGTACTACAGCGCCTTGTTCAAGTAAAATTGAAAGGCTGGCCAGATCAGAAAGAAGCCCTACCCTCAAAATTCCAACCCTTTTTCACTGTGAGAGATGACTTTACTGCACAGGATGGATCTTCAAAGGTTTAAGTTGTGTAATCCTTGCGAGCCTGAGGCCCAAGATACGCGAACGACTCCATGGTGCCCACACAGGAGTGTAGGGCTGCCTGCGACGTGCGCGTGAAACGGTTTTATTGGCCTGGCACGAATGCTGACCTTTGGGACTACATAGCAAAGTGTGGCGTGTGCACTACTTACCAGAAACATCAGCAGAAGGAACCACTAATCTGTCACAAAATTCCAAACCGTCCATGGAAAACAGTTGGATGCAATATCTTCCAGTTTGAAAACAGACCACCTTTTCACAGTAGATTATTATTCCAGCTACTTTGAAATCAACCAACTTAAGGACAAGACTTCCAAAGAAGTTATCGGAACCCTGAAGAGACACTTCTCCACATTGAATCCGCAACAAGCTACAGAGTGACAATGGTCCTCCCTGTATAGTTCCCATGAATTCCCACAGTTAATGACAAGCTATAAGATACAACACCTTACTAGCTCTCCGCAATACCCACAAAGAAATGGCAAGGTGGAAAATGCTATCAAGACAGCTTTGATAGTGACTTCACCCTAGCACTTACCATCCCATCCTGGAACTTTCCGTTAACCAGGAAAGCAGAAAACAAAAGAAGACGGCCTATTTGGCAAATGACTCACCCCGCTACAGCCCCTTAACCCACTGAACAAAATTTAATCAAGACAATTCTCAAAGGAGGGGACTGGGAGAAACAAGATGGCGGGACAGAGATGTTTTTAAAGCTCCATCTTTGTGACGCTTGTTTAGTAAAGCCACAGCGTATGCCCGGTAAACGAAAAGGCAGACCTAAAACAGTAGGTGATTCTTCAACTTCTCCTGAAGACAAAGAATCAAAACAGGCCTTTGTAGAAGAATATTCCAACAACGAAGACGACGAAGTTCTAAAAGCTCTTTCAGTGGCCGCCGACCTTGGGAAGAAACTGGATGAAGTCTTAGAGAGACTCTCTAAGCTGGACGTCATCGAAAGCCGCTTAAATAATTTATACACTACGATGGCTAATAGAGAAGGAACCGCTATTTCCAGCTTAGACTAGGACGTTGCTCAGCTGAACGCTAAATCCCAAACCACTTTCGAATCGCTGAACAAACTGGAACAAAGTGTAGAGTTCAATGCCAGCGATATCGCCGACTTGAAACGCGACTTGCTGGAGCTCAAGACCAGTGTAACACTGCGAGTGACGAGTCCGCGCCGTCTCGGCCTTTATGAGACATGGCTCCGTGACGTCACCGTGACGTCAGAGGGGGGATAGGGGGTATCCCCCCATTCGTGACGTCATCAAAAAAACACGTGACCTCGGTCTACTTAAGAGAGAACGGACTTTCCCGTCCATTCACTCGTGATCATGGCTTCCAGACAGAGTCTACGTTTGTTGGGGAGGAAACCCGAATTGCAACTCTACCGAGACAAATGTTTCATCTGCTTGTTGGATTTAGACATTGCTTCTGTCCTGCGTTGTCACGTGATGCCCTGCTGCGGTAAATGTCTTCACAAACGCTGTTTCCAAAAAACCCGCGAAACCAGCTTTCAATGCGGACACTGTCGTCTCATGCCCGATGAAGACACGGACACAGGACGACCTGAGAGCCGCCGAATCGTTGGACGAGTCGGACGAGAATATACCTCCCAGACCACCAGGTCCCGTCTGGAATACACCTCCCGAACTACGAGGACCCACTCTCATTGAAAGGGCTCGAACCGCCATTGCCGATCTGAGGAGTGGTGCCTTGGCTCATTCCATTCATCAACCAGGTACGCGGTCATGGCAACGTCTTCCTTTTCCCATCGATCCCATGGTCTGGTATTTGTTCTGGGTCAACCTGGATTGGTTTCTTTCCACCACGCCCGATGAACCACGCACACTCTACATTCATGCCTACGTGTACACTCCCGTGCAACCCATCCAACTTGTCCGAAAAGTCGTGTACCGACTGATCAATGATACGATTCCCGCCGAAGCATGGCAGTGTCTGGTCAATGTCTTTTACAGAATCCGATTCAGACCGATCGAGGAGCAGCCAACAGAGGGACCCTTTGCCTATCCCTACAATCCCAATGAGATCACCGTCACGCACATTCGTTTCACCCGATTTTGGTCTCCTGTGGAATACCACGAAGACTTTCCTTACACCCAAGAGATTCCATTAACTCCACCACCGAGCCCAGAACGTTGACACTCGGATGGATCTTGTATAAAAAGAATAAAACTGTTTTCACCCTATCACGTGGTCTGTGGTCACTTCCGGTTTTCCATGACGTCACTTCCGGTTGCCATGACGTCCCTTCCGGTCTGCCTCGCTCCCATGCCGGCCGCGCGGGCCTAGACCCTAACAACCTCGCTCCCAGGTGGACCGCGCGGGACTCGATCCAACACTCGGCCCCAGGCGCCGCGCGGACAATCCGCCATTTTGTCGAGTCACGTGGTATTTTTCCTGCGCTCTGATTGGTCGAAATTTGAAATACGGCGCTCTGATTGGCTGATGGGATTCCACCGCCCCCCTTTACTACTCGCGACTCTCATTCACGTGTAGTAGCCGCTTAGGAAGTTTTGCCCCCTTTTGTATGGTACGATCGGAGGATCTTTGAATATTTCGCTAAGCACTAATCCTGTGTTTTCAGGGAGACATTTCGTCAGAGTAAAGCCGTTAGAGGTCATATTTCTGTGTGGCTTCCGCTGTTATCCGCTTGTAATTTGCAGAGTTTGACACCTCTGTTTTTTTGCCAGTTTTTTTCTCTTGATATTGCAAGATATGTTTTAAGTTCTCTCAAATGTTAGCTCTGGAGGAATAAAGTTTGAAATATTCCTTTGGCATCTCGTTTATTTGGATGGCTTATTTTCACAGAGTAATCTTACGGCAGGGATCCAAATGTAAATGCTTTGCGGCGTTTTCATTGAGGACAAAAAGCTTGACTCTAATTTGCATATATGGCGACTGTAACGCGATACTTTTGTTTACATTTCACTTCTGTTGTGCTTTCGAGATACGTTTGCTCGTACACTCTTTTCTTTTCTTAGGGTGTTATTTTTCCGGCCCAGACTGAATATTCTTATTTTTCTGCCGATTTTAGGCTGAAATATTCTTGTATTATTCTTACATTATAGCTTATGGCATTTTCGTTTTATTTAGAATTTATTAGGCTATCAAATACAAGTGTTTGGTTTCTGGATCTGGATCGCGTTCAGCACATTGTGCATGTGCTGTGGACACCACTTTTCGTAGCGAGGCCAAGATGTCACGTCAAAATATATTCTTATATGAAAAAGAGTTCATATCAAGACAATTGTTTTTTTTTTAGTATCTGACTAGAACAATAACGTTCAATATTATTGTTTCAATGAGCAGAAATATAAGAAAGCGGGGGCAGCTTTAGTGATAACTATTACTAGTTATTATTATTATTATTATAATTTGCATTACTTACAGTACACTTAGTGACATTACTTACGATACAGTTATTTACATTACGTACAACAACTTACGATATATACAGGTCTTCAAGGTCATTAACAAACAGCTGCGTCCACATTTACATAATTGTTTTCATTCACATAGGTTACATAAATTACTACTACCAATTTAGCGAAGGATATTTGCAAAAAGTAGTCATTTAAGTGGCCGAAAAAACAAAATATATATCCTGTATACATAAAATAATAGTAAAAAATAATATTAAAATTACATAGTACAATTCGCCCATTTCGACTGTAAGAATTTGTTTTATTACCTTTTCGTGCAATGTATGCTTCTGTTTCATACTTGAGTTCAATTTTAGCCTTAAATCCAAGAGTTGGCATCAAAAAAGGGCGGAAACAAAAAATAAGTATTAACGCAAAGGAAAACAAACAAAAATTAAACATGACACTGATACACAAATTAGACATAGAATTAACAAATAAAAACCATTTCCCATTACTTACCGAGTATCCGAGATTTATAGGCATACTCTCTCCGTTAAATAACAGCATGATTGATGTTGTGCTTCCAATACGGTGGTGACAAGAAAAGTGGTAAAGATGTAGCTTAGCCATAATTGATATAACTGTAATTATTCAGAGCAGGAAAAATATTTACCAAGTAGATTCGCCTAATGGTACAAATTTACCGTTAATAAACAACTTGTCCGGGAATTTTTTACTGAAAAAAGCCTTTAGGCCATCTTGCCTGGCGCGTTTAAGCTTATTCTGCTGCTTCTTTCGTATAGTTCTTTGGAGATGTCTTCAAAAACCGCAAATCCTTGCCCTTCAGTTTCCCTCGAGCTTTTTGCATAACTTCTTCTCTGTCTTGGTAGCGGAGAAAACGAGCGATAATCGGACGAGGATCGCCGCTGCTTCTTGGTCTACCCAAAACAATGAGATTGACCCTTTGGAATTCAATTCTTTTCCTTGCATCAGTGATATTAAGTTCATCCTCCAAGAACTTAAACAGGACATTTTTGGTGTTTTCGCTATGTAATGAATCGCTCGACTTCGCTGCGTTCTGGTTGTCCGTTGAGTCGCTGGAACTTTCCACAATACCAATAAACTTCAGGTTTTCTCTTCTACTATAAGACTCGGAGTACAGGAGCTGTTTCTTCAGGTTCTCGTTCACAAAT
>JAHPZR010052169.1:0-12639 GCA_019787425.1 Platygyra sinensis
TTACAAGAAAGGTCAACGTTATGCCTCCAATCATGATAAGCACGTGATGACAGCGAAAAAAGCTAGCTGTTAGTTACTGTTAATTTTCGAGCGAAAAAAAAAGAAATAAATGACTTCTTTTATAGGATTTTTCCATCTCTTTTTGTTTTGTTATTTGGTCATGCCTTAATTCTATGTTTCTTCTTTCTGTTTTTTTTAATTGGGACGAGTTAATATTGTTTCTTTTCTTTTCCCCAATCTTAAGATCCAAATGTAAACAACAAATCGAATATATATTGATCTGGCATATTCCCGAATCATGTTTGCCCTCCACCCCTTTTATCAAGGAAGCTTAGAGCTTAAATATTATGCGACGGTTCACGTTGTTATTCATATGACTATGTTATGACGACAAAGACTTTAACTAATCCCCAAACAGCTACCCGGCTATTTTTAATCACGAGGACACTGTCTGAGGTCCATAGTCCCCATTTAACGCAAATCGGTTTTTTATGCATATAATTAACACAACATTAGCTCTAAGTTTTCAAGTTTTTTTTTTTTTTGTTTTTTTGTTTTTTTTATTATTTTACACTGTTTACAGACGTGATACAACTTAATATAACATAGTTTACAATTATATAGAAATAAAAAAATACAAACAAAAGTTAACCAGAAAAGAAACACTATTTAATCGTGTACAGTGACCAAAGTAGCTAATGAGCTTTCGAGTTGGTCACTGTCATGTGAGAGATAAAAAGAGCAAAAAGAGCTCAACTAGAGAGCTTATGCTGTTTACAATGCGTATTACACGTGACGATCGAACAAAACATACTAAAAGGGCACAAAGACCACCAATTGAAGCCGATTATTAAACTTTAAGTTTTGAGCATTTTTTCACCAATGTCATCTGCTTCAAATGCTTGTTTGTTTTTTTTTACGGAATTTGTTTTCTATTTTTGAGAGTCAAATTTCAGTGTTAATTGTTTTATGGACTACATTTTTGTAGCAAACTGGGATGCAAAGCGATGTTAAGAATATGTTGTAGTGGACTATGTCCTCGCAAGTATAAGTGCAAATATTTTAAATAATCAGTTTAAGATATTGTGAGTATTTCGACCGCAAAAGGAATTCAAACGCTTGAAAAGTATTTCAACTGACATTGACTTCTTTTCCTTTCTCATTGGTGATATTTTTCGTCCCTTTCGGGATATGTAAACCTGATCATTAATAAATTGTTAAAGTTGATGGAACATTTCTCATTGTTTAACCTTGAAAAGAAGGGCTCAAAGAACAGCTCCTTTTGAACACGCTTAAACTCCATATTAAATAAAAAGATTAATAGAATGGAGACAACTAAATTGTCTTACCTTGAGGAATGTGCATGATTCCCACTGTCAAACCCCCGCTTATATCAGCCACCAAATCCCTCTTGATGTTGTACTTTGGCAGCCAGCTAATGATCGGGAAGAGACCTACCAGCCATTGGTAAAAAGAATCCTTAGAACAGGAGACTGAGGACACTTTTGACTTGACAGTTTGTACATATCCCTTCTTTTCTGATAACGAGTCTGTGGAGCGCCGTGTGGCCAGGAGAGGAACAGACTCGTCATAAACCTTCCGTTCGATTCGTATGTCGGGTGCGCCGCGCTGAGTTGACGCTCCTTCCATCTCGCCTCACCAATGCGAAAATGAAACATTTCTTTACAACGTTTTTATATGATGCAGCACCCAGGTGACCATCTCGAGAATGTGAGAACTTGTTAAAGCATATCACTTGGTTCATTTTGTCGTTAGAGCTCATGCAGCGATGCCGGCATATCAGGTTCCTTAGGTTTACCATTCCCACGATGTTACCGAGCCTGTGGTAAATAAAATAACCTTCAGTTTTGACTTACGTTCTAGGATAAACAAAGCTTGCAAGGAAAAGTCACACTAATAGATGACATGTTCCGATCAAGATGCAATTTACCGGCAAAGTAAATGAGCCTTGCAGTGGCTGCACTCCGTTGAAATTGTATACGGTTCGCCAATGAGGAATTTGGTGACCCTGCTGATGATAGTCACGTGTGATTGACTATTTCTTTATCAGTCACGAGAAAACATGCAAGATTTGTGCGCCGAGCTGACAATGTGTTTCGCTAAACAACGTGATTTTGATGTTTACAATTACGCCGGTAAAACGGAAGTGACCACAAACAAAAACCGGTGAAATTTTATTCTTTCTTGTAAAGAAATTGGTTATCACTGGATGCTGATTATTGCTTTTACACATGTTTTACATCATTCGAAACCACATATTCTAAGTTATGTTATTCAAGGTACCATGAATGAAAATTATGTAAGCATTAGCTAAACGTTACAACGGTAAAGTTCACCATCTGTTACATAACATACCGGCTAATCGAGTTATAAAATTGTTAGCATTGAACGCATCAAATATTTGTTGTACGATATTAAACAATGTTAAACGCGCACCTATACGTTATTAGCAACATTGTTAAAAGCCGGACAAAACATTTGATCGAAGGCAAAACATTCATCCAACCGAAAATGCTGGAAAAACTAAGCTTGTAAGGAAACGTTTACACCAATATTCCCTGTAGAGATGTTCCGATCATGATGTAGTTTACCGGCAAAACAAACGGACCCGCAGTTCCACTGAAATTGTATATGGATCGTCAATGGAGAATGTGATAATACTGATGATGGTCACCTGCTGAGCTCAACAGTTACGTCACATTTCTTCAATTAGCCATCTGGGCTTGTGACTTTTTTACAGCCAGAGTACAGCCGCCGTTTTGTACTTGTTTTGCAAGACACAGTGTAACTACAGGGATTAATGTTAAAGCCCTCGTTTAATAAAACAGCAGAAAAAACTTGGAGGCCTGAGGTAGATCCATGCATGGAATCAGGGCTGCTGACACAATGGGTTCACGTGAACAATGATGGACTGGCGAACTGGGAGGACAAAGGTTGTATGTGAATTCGATCTATATCTATCGTATATCTGTTTACGGTGGATGCAACCCTTGAACTTGAGAAAGTCATGTAATTCACATGTTAGTTTTTCTTGAAGGAGTGTTTTTTTTTGCAAAAACGCCAATCAGGCAACATAAGGTTTACAATACCGCAGAAATATATCATTGTATCATAAATCCATGGAATTTAAGATTGTTAAATTTAAGCCAATTCAGTAGCCTTCGGTGCTGCGGATAAGAAGCATTTCAAGCACAAATGCCAAACATATTCTTGTGTTTCAAAGCTGTCACAAATTCTCTTGTCTGCTTCAATGTTAGGGCAACTAGAACAACAGGAGAACTGTGGGTGGTCGTGACCAAGATAATTTTAGGCTAAAATTTATCTTTTCTTCGACAAAGTTACAGTTAAGCTTTACTACAATTGATTTTCCAGGAAGAAGAATTATCCAGGTTGTTCAGTTGCTTTGAAAAGGGAGTTACATTAGTTCTCTGCACCTCAAACCAAAAGCAAGTCAAACGATTCCCAGACAGGCTGGCTTTCGGCTCTCTAACACCCCCGGGCTAACACCGAAAGTTCCTGAAACGGCCGTTTTATCTGTAATATGGTCCAAAATTAGAAGAACCTAACTGTTTTTAAACAATCACTTTAAAAAGCTCAGAAAGCTGACAACCGACTAAAACACAAGCCTGTATGTCGGCTAGATTTTCGCCACTCGCTCGAGTCCTCCCTCCCGATTCCTCTAAAGATCCCTAAACAACGAATTGGACAAAGATCACTTGACGACCTTGGCCTTCCGCAAAATCCGGCAGAAATTTGCCAGTGGCCGTAGCATCAGAGTGTGTTTTTTTTTTCTTCGCCAGTCACGAGAAAACAAGAAGTGACAGATGTGTCTCGCTAAATAACGTGATTTTGATGTTTACGCCGGTAAAACGGACGCGGCCAAAAAACGTGAAATTTTATTCTTTCTTGTAAAATCCCTGTCAATGACTGAATATCAGTTATTTATTTATTGTCAGTTTTACGTTACTCAAAAAAATAGATTCTAAGTTATTTTATATAAGGTACCGACCATGAATTAAAATTACGAAAGTACCGGCTAAACGTTACAACTGACATTCAAGTTCAATATCTGTTACATAACACACCGGCTACTCGATCGAGCGACAACTGACATTGTTAAACCATGACAATGCACCAAACATTTCTTGTATATTAAACAATGTAAACGCTTAGCCACACATCATTTAACATTGTTTAGAGTTGAATAAAATGTTTGATCGATGGCAAAACATTCATCCAACAGAAAATACCGGAAAACATGCATGGAGCGCAAAAGAAACGATCAAACTGTGTAGTGAAGACACGAGCATCAAGCACAATCTGAGCAGATCTGAATTTGGTCGTTTCATTCTGCAGGGTAGAATTTGAACTGTTTGCGCACAACTAGCAAAGGCTAGGAATTTGTTTCTCTGTTACCAGAAGGTTTATGTTTTGTTTTTGCTCGTTTGACTGAGGCGCTAATATGAAGTTTAATCTTTTGTATCATATTTTTTTCACATGCATCGAAATTTTACCGTGTCTAAAATACTACTACCTCTACTTACTACTACTTAGACGGTGTGGCAGATATTTTGGAACAGTTGTTAATGAGAACTGCTGATTTTGCTAAATTTTTGGCTAACTTCAGCCTCAACGTCCTTGTAAAAAAAGGTTCTTATACAAAAAAAAGAGTGTACAAAACAAGTCCGGAAGGCTAATTGAAGAAATATGACTCACAGGTGACTATCATCAGTGTACCACATTCCTCATTGGCGATACATGTACAATTTCAATGGAGCTGCGGGCCCATTTGTTTTGCCGGCAAACTGCATCATGGTCGGAACATCTCTACAAGGTTCTATAGCGGTGACTATTGGAGTAAACATTTCTTTACAAGCTTGGTTTTTCCGGCATTTTTGATTGGATGAATGTTTTTCCTCCAATCAAATGTTTTGTCCGACATTTAACAATGTTAAATGACTCATAGCTACGCTTTTTAATATTGTTTAAAATTATTATACAACAAATGTTTGATGCGTTCAGTGCTTAACAATTTTATAACCCGAGTAGCCGGGTTGTTACGTAATTTTGTTGAAATTGAATGTTGCCGCAATGTTTAGCTTCAATTAGCCGACCGGACTTGTTCAGTATACTCCGGCTTTTTTATAAAAGAACCCTTTTTTACAAGAACGTTGTGGCTGAAGTTAACCAAAATTTTAGCAAAATCAGCAGTTCTCATTTACAACTGTTCCAAAATAACATCCAGACCGTCTAAGATGCCAGTGATACAAAGTCTGAAGTATTATCAAGGTAGTTGACCTTGTATTCTCTCAGCATTTGAGTTGTACCCTGTAAATGTCAGAGCATCTTTGGAACGTTTCCATCTTCAACTGATCGCCAAACAATGTGAGCATTCAGCCTCAGTTCCAAAATTAGACGTTCTTATAAAAACAGAGTGTTCTTGTTTTGCAATTATCTTTTATACCCTACAGCAATTATCTTTTAGATATTCTTTTAGCCAGACGTTATTGAGGCGTTATTATGCTCAAATAAAACAGCAGGAAATCCACGGGATCGCGGCTGCGACACACTAGGTTCACGTCAACACTTAAACATTCAACAGAAAATGCCGGCAAAACATAGGGTGCAAAAGAAAAGATCAAACTGTGTTGAATCAGGCACAATCTGAGCAGATCTGAATCCTTTGGTCGTTCCATTCTGCAGGGTAGAATTTGAACTATTTACACACAACTAATAAATGCTGGGAATAGGTTTATGTTTTGTCTTCGCTCGTCTGATTGCCCAAGGGCGCTAATATGAACTTTAATCTTTTGTATTATATTTTCTTTCACATGCAACGAACGGCTCTGACCAAGAGGTCAGCTGATATAGCTATTCCATGATAACGAAAATCATACAAGGATTTGTAGAGGGAAATATACCATCGTTTCTTCCACTTGAAAAAGCACATTTCCAGACCTTGGCCTTTCGCAAACCTCCGCGGAAATTTGCCAGTGACCGTAGCATGAGCGTATTTTTATTCTTCCCCAGTCACGAGAAAACAAGAAAATCAAGACACTAAATTAAGTTTTCACTCACTACTTACTACTGCTAACAAATGTGTTACGCTAAACAATGTGATTTTGATGTTTACGCCGGTAAAACGGAAGTGGCCACAAACAAAAACGTGAAATTCTTTTTTTTTTTCACAGTAAAAACCTGACAATGACTGGATGTTGTCTATTGTGTTTTACATTATTTGAAAACATGTATTCTTAGTTACTTCTGAATTAAAATTGAGTAAGTATTAGCCCCAGCTAAACGTTACGGAAACATTCAATTTCAACAACATTACGTAACACGTCGGCAACTCGAGTTAAGCACTGAACGCATCACACATTTGTTGCATATTGCACAATGTTAAACGCGTAGCTATGAGTCATTTAACATTGTTAAAAGTCAGACGAAACATTTGATCGAAGGCAAAACATTTATCCAACCGAACATGCCGGAAAAACTAAGTTTGTAAGGAAAAGTTTACACCAATATTCACTGTAGAGATGTTCCGATCATGATCATAGTTTGCCGGCAAATTAAAACAAATGGGCCAGCAGCTCCATTGAAATTGTATATGGATCGCCAATGGAGAATGTGGTATACTGATGATAGTCATCTGCAGAGTCACATTTCTTCTATTAGCCGATCCTGTTTCGTGTACTCGTTTTTTTATATATGAGGGCCTTTTTTACAGGAACGTTGAGCCGAGGTTAGCCAAAATTGTCACGGTAGCAAAACCAGCAGTTCTCATGTACAACCGTTCCAAAATAACGTGATACTAAGTCTGAAGTATTTTCAAGGTAGTAGTTCACCTTATATTCTCCCTGCTTTGAGCATCTTTAAGGAACGTTTTCAGCTTCAAAACGCAAAACAATGCGAGCGTTAACCCTCAGTTCAAAAATTCTTTTAAAAAAGGATGTACGTTTTGCAAGACACACCATCACTACAGTACTTATCCTTTAGGTTCTCTTTTAGCCAGACGAGGTGTTATTGTGCTCAAATGAAACAGCAGGAAATCCACGGGATCGCGACTTTTGACATAATAGCTTCACGTGAACACATTCATCCAACAGAAACTGCCGGGAAAACATGGGGTGCAAAAGAAACGTTCTGACGGTGTCGAAGCCACAAACACCAGGCACAATCTGAGCAGATCTGAACTATCCTTTTGGTCGTTTCATTCTGCAGGGTAGAATTTGAACTGTTTACACACAACTAGTAAATGCTGGGAATTTGTATCTTTGTTAGCAGTAGGTTTATGTTTTGTTTTCGCTCGTTAAACTGGGAGGCTAATATGAACTTTGATCTTTTGCATCGAATCCTTTTCACATGCAACGAACGGCTCTGACCAAGAGGTGAGCAAAACCATTCCATAATAACGAAAATCATACAAGGATTTGTAGAGGGAGATATACCATACACAGAATTGGAATCGTTTCTACCACATGTGAAAGAATATTTCCAGACCTTGGCCTTTCGCAAACTTCGGCAGAAATCTGCCAGTGGCCGTAGCCTCAAACTGTGTTTTTGTTCTTCCCGAGTCACGAGAAAACATGACACGTGCGACTCGTGCGTCGAGCATTAACAAATATCTTCCGCTAAACAACGTGATTTTGACGTCTTCGCCGGTAAAACAGAAGTTCTCAAAAATAAAGAAAAGCGAAGTTTTATTCTGTCTTGTAAAAAACCTGACTGGACTGACTGACTGACTGGCCTGACTGGATGTTATATATTTATTAACATGCTTTCCATAAATTTATTTTATAAACTTATGCAAGTATTAGCCCCGGCTAAACATTTATCCAACCGAAAATGCCGAAAAACTAAGTTGTATAAAGGAAAAGTTTACACTAATATTCCTTGTAGAGGTGTTCCGATCATGATGTAGTTTACCGGCAAAACAAATGGGCCCGCAGCTCCATTGAAATTCTATATGGATCGTCAATGAGGAAATGTGGTACACTGATGATAGTCACCTGCGAGTCACATTTCTTCAATCAGCCGTCCGGACTTGATTTCAGGTTTACTCTTTTTGTTTTATAAAAAACCGTTTTAATAAGAACGTTGGGAACGTTAACCGCCGCCTGGTTAGCTCAGTTGGTAGAGGACCGGACAGCAGTGTGAGAAGTCGAGGGTTCCAGCCTCAGACCGGACCAACACTCAGGCTCTTCAAACAATAGCCCTTTTCACGGTTAGCTTTTCTCATTTGCATTACAATGTAATTCAACTTGGATGCGAGGCAATTTCGGGCTAAAACTGCAAAATAGCCCGAATTTGCCTCACATACATGCTAGATTTCATTGTAATGCAAATAAGCAGGGTTAACCGTGAAAAGGGCTATTGAGGAGAACGTGCTGCCTTTGTAATTATATTATATCTGCAAATGGTTAGACGCTCAGTTCTTCTCGGATAAGGACTAAAAATCGTAAGCCCCGTCTCCTGCATCTTCCATGTGACTAAGCATGGGACCAAAGAGAACCCCATGACACGCTTATCGTAAAGAGTAGGACATGAAGTTCCCGGTGTTGTGGTCTGGCCTTTGTTGTTAACACTGACGGTTGGGGCGGGAAATGCTCGCAGGGGCGGATCTAGGGGGAGGGTGCAGGCGGTGCGCACCCCCCCCCCCCCTGAGATGAACCCTTCTTCTCCGTATTCGCTTTTAAAATTTGTTACGTCGACGTCATTCCTTAGAGGTGCACCCCCTCCTGAGAAAAATCCTGGATCCGCCCCTGGCTCGGAGATATTAGCTACGATAAAGCTACTCTACAATACGAGGGTAACTATTCACTCCCTTCATTCAATGAAGTTAGCAAAAATTTCAGCAAAATCGGCAGTTCAGTTTATTTTCAACTTTTCCAAAATAACTTCCAAACCGGATCTAGGTCATAAAGTGATACGAAGTCTAAAGTATTATGGTCAGTTGACCTTATATTCTCTCAGCTTCGAGTTGTACCATGTAAATGTAACAACATCTTTGGACCGTTCTCAGCCGCTCAAATCGCAAAAGAATATAAGAACATTCAGCCTCAGCTTAAAAATTATAACAAAGAGTGTCCTTGTTTTCCAAGACACAGTGTAACTACAGGAATTATCCTGAGCCGGTTATTGTAGTCAGATAAAACAGCAGAAAAGCCTGATGGCCTTGACGTGGATCCACGGAATCACGGCTGTTGACACAATAGATTCACGTGAACACTGATGGACTGGAAAGGGATTTCGTCCGAAGACCAAGGCTGTATATGATTTCAGTCTATTGAACCTATTAACTGTGGATGTAACCTTTAAACATGCGAATGTTCTATAATTCACATGTTTATTTCCACGATCTCATAGTTGCATTTTCGAGTGTGTTGGCCATTTCTCAGAGTGAGTCTTCTTCGCGCACTTATATCACTGTTTTGCTTACGACATACGTTGTTGTTCTTGTTTCTGTCGTTATGAAACCGCCCGAGCTCTTAAACAAAGTTGCTACTTCTCTCAGTTCCCTAGCCTCTATCACTCCTTCAGTCAGTTAATTACTTGTCAGTTAATTGGGCGCAGCGCGAAAAAAGCGCGCGAAAAATAAAAGAAAGCGCGGCGAGAGAAAGCGAAAGAACGCCTGTCGGCAAACTTACCAAAACGTCGTTCCGGAATACCAGATTCTGTTATACACTCTGATTGGTCAATTTTAGTTTCTGTGATTTGCCATGCGATGTTTCGACACCTTTTTTATGCTTACGTCTATTAAAGATATGTTTAAAGTCTCTATAGAGTATTGGCTTTCAAGGGACAACGTTTATAATATTCCGCAAACCACGTTATAAACCTTCGTAACTCTAAATTTGCTGCTGGCTTGTTAGATGTTCCACCCGAGCAGTTTGTCAGTAGCTGTAGTAGCTGTAGTAGCTGTTGTATCTGTAGTATTTGTACTTGCTGTGGTAGCTGTATTAGCTGTACTAGTTGTAGTATCTGTACTATCTGCAGTATAGAAGTTGTTATAGTACCCGTCACGGTAGCTGTAGTTGCTAAGGTATCTGTAGTTTCTGTAATTTTTGTAGTAGGAAGTAGCTGTAACTACTGTAGTGGATAATACAGCTACTACAGCTAGTACAGATACTACAGCTACCACAACTACTACAGGATACTACAGCTACTACAGCTACTACAGCTACTACAGATACTACAGCTACTACAGCTACTACAGCTACTACAGCTACTACAGCTACTACAGCTACTACAGATACTACAGCTACTACAGCTACTACAGCTACTACAGCTACTACAGCTACTACAGCTACTGCAGCTACTACAGCTACCACAACTACTACAGGATACTACAGCTACTACAGCTACTACAGCTACTGCAGCTACTGCAGCCGCTACTACAGCTACCACAACTACTACAGGATACTATAGCTACTACAGCTACTACAGCTACCACAGCGGATACTGCAGCTACTATAGCTACCACAGCTACAGCGCATACTACAGCTACTACAGCCACTACATCTACTACAGATACTACAGCTATTACAGATACCACAGCCACTACAGCTACTTCAGATACTACAGCTACTACAGCTACTACAGATACTACAGCTACCACAACAACTACAGCTACTACAGCTACTACAGCTACTACAGCTACTACAGCTACTACAGCTACTACAGCTACTACAGCTACTACAGCTACTACAGCTACTACAGCTACTACAGCTACTACAGCTACTACAGCTACTACAGCTACTACAGCTACTACAGCTACTACAGCTACTACAGCTACTACAGCTACTACAGCTACTACAGCTACTACAGCTACTACAGCTACTACAGCTACTACAGCTACTACAGCTACTACAGCTACTACAGCTACTACAGCTCCTACAGCTACTACAGCTACTACAGGTGCTACAGCTGACTACAATTACTACTTGTTAGAAATATATTTCGTTACTTATAGATTTCGTTACTCAGTCGTTCGTGATTTGTTGTCTAGTTATCCAATCGGAAAACGATGTCTTGATTGACACTGATCTAGGATTTCTACTTTGCACATGTTGTTGTAGACTCGAAAGAAACTCAGTAAAAAAGTCAGTAAGAAATCTGTTGGAAATTTGAGCGGAAAGTCTGGCTTAAATCTGTACGGGGATCATCAAGAATAAAGATTTTGTGGAAGTCTAGAGGAGTTATTTTCTCCTTTCTATCACTACGCGGCTTCTACGCGCAGCCGGGGCAAAGTATGTATTTATCTAGTGTACAGTTGGGGTGACACTGCAGGTTGTATACCTAGTATGGGTGTATCTCAGGACATAAAAGTGAGGTCTTACACTAAGTACTACCCCCCTGGGGGGGGGGCGTACTCCCATATATGGGCTATAGAGGTATGTGCCGCGGAATAGTGTGTGGTTTTTGAGGTTCTCGGTATCTTTTTTGACCCTTCTGTTACTGGTATGGCCCTTAGATTTCTTTTAGCCCTCGTAGAAGGTTTGTTTTTCAAACCGAAATATCGGGCAATTATATTGTTCTTGTTTTAATTTCATTGCTGTTTTATTTAATTTTTTTTCTTCTCTTCGCCGTGGGGATCAGTCTACCGTTTTTTGCATAGCATCCTTAGATAGGGTAGCTAAATTGTGTTACCTAATGGTGGAGTGTGAAAACCCCAATCTAAACGAATTTTTGGGCCTTAAAAAGGGTATCAGTTTTCGTGTTCTTAGTCCTTAAATAGGGTTAGGGTGCAAGAACCTTCGCTGCACGCCCCTATCCAAAATTCGCGGGAGTACCCCACCTCCATCCCCGGGACTACCCCTAACCCTCTTGCACCAAGTACTACTTCTGGACAGGAGCCATAATCAGGGACGGAGACTGATTATGGCTCCTGTTCTGGATGCAAACTGCATTATGAATGCGTTACACCACGTGACCGGAATGAGTAGACAATAAGTCACCGTAGTACGTAGTCAAAGATTAGAGGAATACATTCACCAGCGTACTTCACATGTTTTGGTGCACGTAGCGTTCAAATGGCTCGATAGAAAACTAATTATCGAATGAGAGATAACGATCTGCATATGAAGCTGAATCCTGCCGTAAAAGTGTTTTTGATTAACTGAGTATTAAATGGTACTGAACAAAATATATTTTAGGAAAGGCATAGAGAGTTAGAGTTTAATTCCAAATCGCTAACTTTAGTAACAAATATTTATTGAGAAAATTACGTTTTAACCAGCGCCCTTGTAATAAAGATGGCGCGTCGCCAAATGTTTTTAAATTCTGTGCTTGTAGTTAAAATTGCTCGAATTTCCGTCTTGTTTTCATCAATGAAAAAGGTGAATTAGCGAGAATTAAAAAGGCCGGCTTTTCTAAACGGAAGTACTCCGAGAACCTTAAATTCCGGGGAGTGTTCGCTCAGAGCCACAAACATTTGAAAAAAAAAACTGACTGATTCAGTGCTCAAGTTCCCGATGTTAATCCACTAGACGAATCCTGTACAGCACTCGGTTGTAAAATAGTCAAAATGGGTTTTTCTTTTTCTTCATACACGGTGGTACTCCACTGTTCCCAAAAGCCCTGGGAACGAGGTTGAGATCAGAGCAAAAGAAAATG
>JAHPZR010052171.1:0-10308 GCA_019787425.1 Platygyra sinensis
CTGTAAGAGATGGTTCTGCATAACATCCCTAAAACAGAGATACAATGCGCAACAGGTCACATACATGTATGTATATTACACACTCCAAAAAATGTATATTTTTTTCTGTCAATGCAACTAAATGATGTCACTCCATCTGAGAGATTTTGTCTAAATGGCTTCCAAAGAGCCTTTTTCTGCAATTGCCACTCTGGGTTATAGCTGCTCTTGATCCATATTATTTTGAGCCAAACATGCTCCAAACTCCGAAATGATAGCACAAAGGTAGTGAAGTGGATAATCGCTTGGGGAAAAAAAAAGATTTTGCTGCACTTTGAAGGGTGCCAAAGTCAATTGCAGGTTCTTCTCCTTCCCGCCAATTCTGAGCCAGAAGGAATGGCATCACATAAACATGACCTAGCTGCCAAGACAAAATGGTGGCCTTTAAAGTTGAGTGGTAAAGCTGGATGGTTTAGACAAAGACAAAAAAGGTAAGCATTCTGCAGTGACCTTTTTCTCTCTTAAGATCAGAAAATCTAACTTCCTTTATTTCCAGAATGAAGGGCTTGGTCCTGGCTATAAGGCAAAGTTCTCTCTCGCAGGTTCAAACTGGTGGACTGGCAAATAAACATTTTAGTACTCAACAACTATTGACCAGATCTGGCTAGGGGATTTGGTTATACAGTATCCAGAGCTGTTTAATGTAGGTGTATGGTACTTTTTGGTCACAATTCAGACAAAAAAGTGTTTTTAGTTCTTCCAGAAATCTAGGTATTTGGTATGTAGACACGAATTAAGTGTACAAGATAATTTTAGGGACATAGTACTCATGAAATGTTTCACAACTTTGAGGTGTATATCGTGAAGTTCCAGAAAATACCTATACCTCCTCTACAAAAGGATCTCACCACCCCCTCTGGAAATTCCAGTTAAGCTTCATATACCCCCAGGAAATTCCAATCCCTTCTGTAGCACTTGGGGAGTATGAATATTTTCTGGAACTGCTCATTATCACCGAGACAGTTTTACTTGGTGTAGTTAACTACCCTGTAATACATGATTCTATCCCAGAGAGGTCTAGATAAAGTCTATACTGGCCTTTGTGAGCCATATTGTCAGCTTATTCAAGTTTCTTCACAGCTTTAACTCAATTGCAAGTTTACCCTCAACATAATTTGTCCAAGAACACAACTCAGTGCTCCTAGCCTAGGCTCAAACCAGGTTCACTTGATCTACAGTGGTCCAACACACAAACAATTAAACTTCCCACATCATACCTGATGATTCCATACTCATCAAAGTATCCTCCCCTGCCATAAGTTCCAATTGGTTCTTTGAATGTTATTATAACACTTTTGATGCTCTCCCGACACCACACTGGACCAAAAATTCTGTTACCAAACCTATTGAACAGCAAATTAAACATCTCATTTAATCAGTTGACACATTCCCTAAGGTCCACAATAATGTTGCAATTATGTCACAATAATGTTGTTGTCACTTATTAATTGGTTGACACATTCCCTAACCACAATAATGTTACAATTTCTAATACCCAAACTGCAGCCTGTAGGTTCTTCAATCACTAAATTCTTATTATGTGGGTTTTACTCCATCCAAGCCATGCAAAATTTTTAACAGAGGCATAATTAATTTGTTATTTGAGAATCAGGTATTCAAAAATCGAAAAAAGATTACCCAATCATTTAGTAATAATTTAACAAGATGAGGTCATCCTTTTCTGCTATCCTTTTCATTAATTATTTTATCGTTATGATCATTCTCATCCCCAGAGGCCATGCTCCTTTTGCACAGCACCGAGACTCATGATCTCTGGGAAGGTCCAACACTGGAAGTCCACGATTCACTGACTTCCCCATCACTCTGCACATGCTCAGAGTCAAGTCTGACAAATCTGATTGGCTAAGAATACAAAATTAATTTTATGCAAATGCTAGGAATATTGGACCTTCCCAGAGGTCATGATTCTTGGAGCATGGCCTGTGCATTATGATAGCCACAACTGGTGCAGTCTGTCAAAACACCTCATGTTAACTCTAAGGTGGCTCAAAACAGTTTCCAGCACATTCCAGGACTTAGATTTTGATGTGTCATTATAACCACTCTTGATCAATTGATGCTACAATCATGGTATCAAAAACTGCCTAATCACTGGTGAACACGTTCAACTTGGTATTATTTTCATGACACAATAGCAACACTATGACCTGCTAAAAACACCCTTAATTTCAGCTTTAAGCGCTTACATTACAAAAACAGCACGGTGAAATTTTTTCTTATCACAGAATTTTGATAAGCAAAAATTCTGTACATGGGGCCCCGGGGTTCAGAGCCAGCTTAAATGTGCTTAGTACTCAAAAGCTATCAGTTGCATTCTTTGCAAGACAGGAGGTTGATGCATCTAACACATTTGCACCCTGATTGGCCCACTGTATGTAACAAAGGACTTTTTTGAGTGGCTTTGGTAAAGGCACATCACAATAAATATTGCAACTGAAATTGCACCTTTAAGTAATCTGATTAATGAAAGGCCTAAACCAATTTTAAGCAAAGAAAAAACAACATGCTCTCACCGTAGAACCATAAGATTCTGCACCATTTCCTTGCCAAGGTAATGATCTATACGATACATGGAATCCTCTGGAAACAGAGATGCCAGATGATTGGACAATTCAGCAGAGCTGTCCGAGTCCTTTCCAAATGGCTTTTCTATAACCACTCTGTTCCATCCCCTGCACAAAACATTGATCAAGACATTTATTTATATACCTTTCACAAATCTGGCTAGTGACCATGCTTAAAGGTAAGTCTGTTGGGTCTAAGTGGTGATACATACTGCTGGTATCATTACACTACTTGCTAGGAAAGTTTTGACTTCTCCATGGATACCATGTTAGTCCTTTACAGGGTGACCCCAGCCAGGGTTCGAACCAAGACTGCTTCATCCAGATAGGGTAAGGCACACTAACTACTAGGCCACTTCTGACTGACCACTAGATGTGGAGTTGAAATACAATGCACATGGTCTGCAAAATATTTTTAGCCACATTCTAGATTTTTGGTTGGCAGTGAAACATGCCTCAATTTTTTTTTACTTAGTAATTAAGCAAAAGCAATAAAACTTTGCAGGACCTTCAAAGATCCTTGATGACCCTAAAAAACCAAATGCTTGCTACAATGAGAACTCGTCTTACAATATTAACTTATAATCTATCGTCTTCACTGTCACCCAATAAAAAAATAAATCAAAAACTAAGAAATTGTGATGTTATAAAAGATAAAGACATAAGACACTTGTCCAAGTTTTAGGCCTGTGCGTTTCCCCAAACTTCAGATATTTGTCAAAATATTTCGTAAAAATTTACAGAGCCTAGTATGAAAACGCCATATTGGTTTACCTTCATGGTACACCAGTATGGCGGCCAGAAAATAGTGTAAACATCTGGAACTTACTTTGGCTATCTAAGTGACTGATTGACAGAGGATCAGAATATATACCTGAATCTTGAAAAAAGTCTTAACAGGATCTTGCAAGGTCCTTAGGATTTACTGGAAGGTTCGTGAGAATCATACTTCAAGGAACCTCAAAAATATGTGCCAGATGCTGTAAAATCTTTAAGGTTTAATTATTTTTGCCAAGGGGATGCTATAGGATTGTCAAGAAGAACCTAAAAGATCCATAAGGATCTTTCAAAAAATGTTACTGGGAAGATAGCTACACAAAATAAACATTACACTCAATCAACAGCTCGATCGATACTTGGTCGACACCAGACCAATACTAGATCAATGTCTAGATCAACACTCAATCGGCACTCTGTTATGGACAGTCGGTCAATACTTGCCGAGTCTCGACCAACTCCTATATATTGATCAACACTTTGTGGTGTATCTTTGAAAACTGATCAAAGGTGAGTCGAGGGTTGATCAAATGTATCAATGGACACTCAACAGTAGATGACTTTAGTAATACATGATCCAATCTATCTAATCATAATCACCATTGTAGTATACATTAATAGTCTTCTATTCAAACCTGGAGTTTTAATTAATAAACTATTATTCATTACTGCAACTGAATCACTGACATCAGTGACATGTAATTCCATATATTGAACAAATAGTAGATGACATACTTTGAGCCCATGCAGTGCTGTTTGATGTTCTCAGAGGCATCCATGAATACAGAAGGAGGAAGTGCAAGATAAAACAGCCTGTGAACAACATCCTTTCCGTCTCCTAGTTTCTCCAGTTCTGTGTTCAGCTTTTTAAAGCCTGATGCTTCATTGTAAGGGCCTTGAACATAATAGCAAAGCTTGAAAAATTCTGATACTTGAGCCTTCTGATCATCTTTCAGCTAGAAAACAAGGTAACAAAAATGATATAAGTTGTCTTAGTACAAGGCAACAGGGACTGTGGAGAGTGAGGGGCTGTATAGGGCTATAGCCTTACCACTTTTATTGATGGGTTTTATTTTCTAGGGCTCCAGATGGTGTGCAAATGCAAGAAAAATGACAAAACACTGACCTTAATGTTTGTTTGTATTAGCCAGGTTTTTTAGTCCTACAACTTTAAAATGGTCTCCGCAGTCCCTGGCAAGAGTGCTAGGACTAACATTCCCATGCACAGTGCATTAAAGGGGGGGGGGGGGAGGGGGCAGGTGCAGCAACAACTGTAGTGGGATGGGCTTTCTGTTTTCCTTGCTTAAAAAAAAGAGTTGGCCATATTTGGCTACTATGAATCTGCTTGGTTACAAGTTCCACGTAAATACAGTGTTTACAAAATAGATAACATGTACCTTGTTTCTTATATCTAGTTATAGAAACACAAGTGCAAGTCTGGGAGAATGAGAAATGCTGTGGGAACACATGCCGTAGGTGAGTGTTTCCACAGGTTTTTTCAAGTTCTCCCAATCTTTCATGAGTGTTACTGTAACTCAATGGAAACAAGGAGAACATGTTTTCTATTTCTTTTAAAAAACACCACAATGAAAAAAGGGGAAAAAACTTCTTAACTTTGATCATCAAAATGTAAATTCTCTTACCTCGCGACCATCACTAAGTCAACAGCTCGTGCTATAGTTCTGTATTTCCATTGAGTTATAGAAACACAATTTTTAACCAATCAGCGCAAATATTTTCTTAGGACTGTTTTTTTTTTTGAAATTTCACACATCATAGCACTAACCTTCACAGTGTCATAGAAGAACACAGTCCCCAGCTTTGTAAGATAACCCCTTTGATTTATAATTGGTTGTTCCCGAAAAAAATGAACCATAATCTTTCCACCAAAGGTAATTTGGGTTGGGACGGGTGCAAAATATTAAACATAATGTTATTAAACATAATGTTATTATATTAACACTTACCTTCATGAAAGGTTCAACTTTTGCTCTTAGTTTGCCAACTGTCAAATCTGAGCGAGCATAGCCAATGATCTTGGTGTTTTTTGGAATGAGTTCATCTTTATATAAATACCTAGTCAATAGAAAGCATATAGTCGAGACTGGATGAAAGTGACCTTGATGAGATTGAATGCAATGAAACAAAGCTGAATCACAGCTTGGATTCACATAAATATATAACAAGGTATTGAAACAAATATTTCAACTATGCAGTTACTTTCCAAAGCCTAAGGCCCCGCTGAAAACTTGTAAAACTCATTAGCTTGTTGGCATGACAATTATAAAAAAAAAAAGCTATGGAGATGGCTGTTGTTAATTATATTTTTATTAATGATACCCTGAGTGATGTCTCATCTACTTTAACAATTTCCAACTAATTCCAGCTGAAAAAAATTGATGCATTTTTGAAAATGAAAACTCAAGAGACTCATTATCACAAAATTTTTAAAAATATCTATATCTATAAGCTTTTATGCAAAATTTTCAGGAAGATTGTCTGACATTTGGTACAATTAGTAATTTGACACATTCAAAGACAACTTTATATAATGCTTACCATAAAGTAGGATAAATCTTTTTCTTTGCAAGATCTCCCTGAAATGATGGATTGCAAATGTTAAATGAAACAAAATATTATCAGGCGATAAAACATTGAAGGTGCTGTTATACAATCGCATGGCAATTTCTCACGCAATTTAAACGCAGGTCTATTAAAAAGAACTGTTACAAATGAGATTATGCGAATATTTTAGAAAAATCTCGCTTCTAGCAAAGCCTGCTGACACCTTCAATAAAATTGCAGATAAACATTTTAGGGTTGCCAATGCATTGATAACAATATTCCATGTCTGATTAAAGGACAAGTCTCTGCTCATGCATCGAAAAGAAACCCACCTCATCTTGTACAATTTGTACAATATTACTTCAAGATGTAGACCTATTCATTTAGCTGGTAACAATATAGCCACGATTGAAAACAACGCCTGAATCGGGCAGTAATCAGGATATAAACAGAGTTGATCTATTAGCTAAAGTAATATATTCAGATATTTTGCAAACTACAAGCGAAAGTCATGCATAATTTGCGTAAAAGTCAGAGCTGTCACTTACCGAAGCACCAAAAACAACGAATAAAGTTTGTTCGCCTGTATTCTGTGTCATCACTGCAGAATTATCCTCTATACCTGAGAACAAAATTGTAAAGATCACTGGCCGATCGGTAAAAGCGAGCCTTGCTGCAGCCCCGGGCCGGGAGATCGTGCAAGTAACACCTATCGTGTTTACCAAATCCAGCGCTATAAATAGCATGCGCAAAAGGTCTTTTGCATTTGGTCACGTGACGTTTAGCTTGGAACAGGCGTAAATTTTTGCGTATTTTAGGCGAACAGAGACGAAAGCCAAGCGAAAAATTACGCCTGTTCTGCGGGCTACGCGACGTTGAGCAGAGTTTCGATATATTAAATTCAGCCTAACACAAAAGCACTCGGCAGGGGGCTCTGGGGATTAAACCACCCAAACTCTGTAGTTATTCCCCGGAGCCTTGAACTGAGGTCTAGTTTCGAAATTGATGCATTTACACATTGTAAAAAATAAAATCAGACACCACATATACAGCTGATCATAGAAGATCCACACGATTTTCAAAAATTAGACTTATTTCGTATGTTATTTCGAAAAGCAAATAAGAAGAATCAAAACAAGCACTGCATGTAGGCTGAGAGCAGAAGAAGGTAAATACTTTACTTTTCAGCAATTAAGAAAATTAACACCCATTCGTCGACCCGACGACCGACTCCTTTGTCACTTGCCCGATATCCTATGAACCTTGATCACGCTATATTAATCTATGATTGTAAATTTAAAGTCCCGCCAGCTACGCAGGCTAGTAAATTTTGAAAAAGGCATTTCTCTTTTGGAGTTCGAAATGGACAGAATGACCGTAAAGAATACCCGAACACCAAAAAGAGCAATCAGACAGACATCTAGTGGAAATGTACTTTATTCCTACTTAATTTCGCGCGTCTTTAATTTCGTAATTTTCGCGATTGTAATAAAAAGCCTCCAGAATTATTTACACACATGAAATTAAACACAATGGTAAGAAATTTGAATCACAAAAAAATTGATAGACATGGTCAATACATCATATACACCTTATGTATCTGAATTGACATGGTTAAATAACGAAGTGAATGAAGTCTAAAAACAGAACGTGTTCTGAGAGAAATAGGAGGGAAATGAACGCCAAATTTTCGTTTTAAAAATTGTTTTAGGAACACTTGCTGACGCGCTTGAAAAAGCTTTAAATCTTCCACCATTCATTTTCCCCTATCGAAATCGCAAAAAGTCCACGCGAAATACTTTCACGCTAGAATCGCGAAATTCTAAAGTACGCATGAAATTACGCATAAGGTATTACACTTAACAAAATTTTTCTTGATGAGTTCCAGAATTCAAGTCGCATTCACGAGCGGCAAACACTAAGACTTTTAGAGAACAAAGAAAGTCCTAAAACCATCGCGATTAGGAATAATGAATATTTTCCCTTTCCAATTAAAAGTAACACTGAACCTGGCTCGTAGAATCAATCTGCGCGTCAGGCTGACTTACCAAGGTAGGGATCTCCTTGATCTGCGGGACTTCAATACCTCTGCTAAAACTGAGTATTGTGATTCGTTCTTGTTTTGTGCCATCTAAAGTTACTTTCGGTCAATTGAAAAGAGCCTCACGGACGGTGCAGGCCGCCCCAGAGATCATCTCCAGTTGGTTTCCATGGGGCAATTAGATGAATGCATTCCTTTTCCACAAAATGTACCTCCCCATTTCATCCTTCCCCCCACCATTAGATAACCTCGCCCCTCAACACTGCCTTAGTTGGTTCAATGTCGTTAAGTTGTGTATTTGTTAAATCCAAACTGACAGCAACATTTAGATTTAAATCTTTGTTAAGGTTTCAAATTGGACGTTTGTACGTACAATCACCAACGACTATTTTTTAAAGAAACTTCCCGACAGATTAATAGGCAATTATCAGTCTATCCACGGATTAAAGCATTGTTCCACCCATCCAACCAACCTCTCCTCAAGCTAATTATGCCCGTGTCAACTGGACGGAACTCACTTTGTATGATCAGTATTTACAAAAGTTTCAACCCTTTTCAAATTGTGACCATCCATCTTCCTTAACAGATTCAAAGGTGTTTCACATATGTTGCTTTCCACCATTTCCTAGTTAACTTGAGTTTTTACCTAATTAGACTCATGACTGACAAAGAATTACCTCAATAAAAATCCTGGCCACTCACTCTTTGTGGCCCTTTACGAAAGAAGCGAATAATTCGTCCAGATTCAAAAATGAAACAGACAATCGGAAGCGTCAAGGTAGTACACCTTTTGCTGTTCATTTTGAGAAAAAAACGCAATCATTTGCACTAAAAGTCAGACAATAATGCGAAAATCCGTTCATTTGCGCCAATCAGTCGGCATTCAATTGCGCGAAATGCACCCTTAACAAGGATATCTGCATAATTGCAAACATTTTCTCTAAATGAACAGCAAAAGGTGTAATGCTTAGAGAATGTTAAATGTCTTCCTCGTCCAGTGCAAGCAACTTCTCCTGCTGGAGATGGTACCGTTGTCACCAGCCAGCTAACGCATTCGCCTATTTCTGATCGAATCTTTTTGGAATTATTTTCCACCGACTTTTTCCTTTGTGGTTACTGTGCTGTTTTCTCCGGACTTGCAAATAGACAAGAACTTTTGCGTTTTCTTCGACGACTTATTTAAGCTTACAATTAATGGCAAAATATGGACGACAGTGAAAATTCAAACCTCTCCGAAACTCAGTTCGGGAGTTTTTGTTGAATGAAAAGCGCTAAAAGATGTATGACACCTTTCCATTCCAAATACCCTTAATCAGCTGTTACTGCTCATGCGCAGAAACTCATAACCGCTTGATGACCAACCAAAGTTACCAGGGAGTTAAAGAAAAACGTCGATTAAATACTTCAATTTTACCCACGACTTGAATCATCTAGTTTTGTTTATCACTGTCAAAACTATCTAACAAGTGGATATGGAACACAGTGTTAATTTCGAAATTTAAAAAAATAACCGCCGTAGTTCGTGTTCTCCAGACAGCGCAAAATTTGATAATTTCACGTTGTTGTTTTGCAGAGGACGGCAAAAAATGTGCCAAGATTTATAACGCACGCGCACAGTCATTGTTCTGCTCATTAAATCCTTCGTTTAGCGACGTTCCCGTTGCCCTCGTGGTTTTCGTAAACTCCCTATACTACGCGGCTTGTGCGCGAGCGCCATGAAATAGCTTCACAGTTTCTGTGACCCTTGTGTTTTCCCTTTACCGATGGTCCTCTCCTTTACACGTATGTATGTTAGACTGCAGAACTGGCGGACTTGTGGGGCAGAGCCCGACACGCGATACACTGACGATCGTGACTAGTTCTGCAGGCTGTACATGTATAAGAGATATAAGCTTGCTGAGCTTAAATCGTCCTCCTTCTTTAAAAGAAACTGTACAAATGCACCGGCATTTTTTCCTGGTTTGCGTCTTGTGTCGCCAGGCAAACTTGCACAAATGTCTTCTAGGTCTTCTCGTTATATTTGATTTGCAGGACTATTGAAACGGAAGTCACTAACGACACACGAGTGCGTGTCTGGTCTATGGCGCACCAGGTCAATTCTCTACAAACATCTGCGTACGACCTGCGTTCACACTGACACATTTGCGATTTACGCTTGAGTGGCATATGTAAACCAGCATGAAAGGGTTGGTTCAAAATTGTGTTATTTAAATTGCAAATTAATCTTCACATCAAGAAATCAACAGGAATTTGCATTGCTCATTTACAATAATAATCTTTTGTCTTTATCCGCCAGTCTTT
>JAHPZR010052172.1:0-12057 GCA_019787425.1 Platygyra sinensis
TGTTTCTCTTCAGAATAATATTTTTGGGTCTGAATAATAATTTTGTGTCTGACCCCAAAACATGAGGAAGTTGATTAAATGTCAAAACATCTCAGGAATAGAAGGTCTATGTCAAACGGAGTCTCTGGAATCTCATTCGTCATATTTAACAAAATGTTTTCTGTCACTTTCACCAAGTTACGCCACTCTGGGGCCGTTGCAAATGTTTTGACCCTCCCACCTCCACTTTGGCAACGCTCACCATCTTCCTTTCCTCTGTCTTCTTACCCTCTGCCTTAGCAAAACCTCACTCCTCATAACTTAGTTGCGCTAAGGCAATAAGTCGTTGTATTTGACGGTGAAATTGGTTTACTATCTCTGTAAAGGCAATAGCCCATCTTTGATTAGGCCGCTATTGTTACTGGGTTTTGTTTTCGCATCTCCAACAGTTCGACATCCTCGAAGACTAAGGTGCAGTTAGTTGAAATGGGACGAAGTAAACTCGGCGAAAACTGAAGCGAGAAAATCTTATTAGTGAGTCCGTAAGATCACAATGCAGGAAATCTTCTTCCTCGACTGTATAGAAATATATCTTTCACGTTATGTTTAGACGAGACTTCAAAACCTTGGATAATGAAAATTAGTTACCTTCTTCGAAAGTGAATTCTGGTCCATCCCGTGCACATCAGGGTCTACGTGTTCTGTTGGCTGCATCTAGAGAGAATTTAATAAGATTGATTTTACCTGACTCATGTTATAGTTTCTGCGCAATGAGATACCATAACTAAAAATTGCAGTCAGCTATCTCTAAATTAAAGCACTCTCATGAAACTAATGGAGTACATTTGAACACCCACGAGCTATGCTGTTAGGGAGTGTATGCAAACCACAACAACAAACAATGAGAACAAAAGGTTTAATGAACAGAACAACAGCTCTTTAAGAGTGCTCCAAATCTTAATACCCTTTTTAGGTCACCTCCACACTACGCTGGAGGAACTGGAAAACAGAGGTTTCACTCTGCATGAAAAGGCATCAAATGTTTTCTGTTCACACTATGCCAGAAACATTTCAAAACGCAACAAGCAAGAGTCATTTGGATTTGTTTGAGTGAAACACAGACAGGGAAATATCTTATATGTTATCTGTCCACATCAAACGTAAAGCGTGGTTTTCAAATTTCCACGGCTTCTGAAAAGCTCTGCTTTGTGACAGACAAGTGTGAACGATAGGCCTAACTAGCGAAATAAAAGCTCCGTTTTCAGATTCCTCCAGCTTAGTATGGACAATGCATTTCCCTCCTAAGCAAAACAACTTGAGGCGCATGTTAACTGACCAATTCTGCATTTTCTGGAAAAAGTGCACAACTAACGAAAGGCACACTTGATAAGTGTAGAGAATTCTTATGCACTATATAATTTAGCTTCTCACTTGACGTTGCCCTGGAGTTGCTATCGTAATTGAGTCACTGACTATAACCTCAGTTACCTGTACCACAAGTCTCCCAAGTTGTGAGCGATAACCACCTTGCATGCATCATTTTCTACAATAGTGTTCATGGCGAAATTATATATTTATGACCGGTTTTTGAAGATAAGAATTGGCCGTTCCGAAATTCAGCAGGAAATTGGGGTCAATTTCAAATTTTAACCAATCGATAAACTGACACCATCACACGATGAAAGATCATGTTGAGACTGCCATTTGACCAAGTATGATGCTTTTAGGATGAACAGAGACCAAGTTATGGACCTTGAAAAATGCTTCAAAATCCATACAAACGTCTGTAATTTTGAGACAGCATCCCCCCAAAACCATATAAACTCTTAAAATTATTATGATTTCCATGATACCCTTTAAAATGGGCAAATATATAGCAATTTTCATCTCAGTTTCTTTCAATAGAAGGTGCATGACGGGATTTTTCAGTTGTCACAAAACTGATGACAAATTTTAAGAGTTTATATGGTTTTGGGGACGCTGTCTCAAATTAGAGACTTTTGTATGAATTTTGAACCATAATATTTCAAGGTCCATAACTTGGTTTCTGTTCACCCTAAAAAGCATCACACTTGGTCAAATAACCAATCTCAACACGATCTTTCATGTGATGGTGTTAGTTTATCCATTGGTTAAAATTTGAAACTCTTAAAAGGCACAAATTTTACGGCTGCAGTGCATTGCTTGTCTGTTCGAATTTTACTGATCAGCTCCACGGCTTCCTACTCCATAACTCGCTAAAATGGCCCCATCTCACAAAAGGAAGCTGTCAGGTAATAAGCAATACACTGTGGAACTAAGGTGAGGTATTTTAATTGCTGACTTTAAATTATTTTTGCTTCTGTTTTATCATATGGCTACGATAGTAGGCGCTCTAAATGGCTGCTGAGTAGACATGCATGAGCACAAATTTTACTCGGCTCGACGGCTCCTTTGAGTTGTGAGTAAAAGCTACGAGCACGAGGGCGAGAGACTGCCATGTGTTGCTTAGAATGATTGGGGAGATTGAAGTTGACCGGTTTAGATGCGTTTTTGTCATTTTTCCTCTACATCACGAAGGTGTTCTCACAATCAGTCACCTAGATGTCTCTCTGTTTCGTCGAAGTATAACTTTTTGAAAAGAGTGCATGTTATGCAGTAGATGACATTGGCTGAGGTAAAGTTGAAATGATCAGTGATCTTAATGGATCACTTGGGTCCCGACATCTTCTCAACTTTGCACTAAAGCACATGTTTTGCATCGTGTGCATGCACATTTAAAAGTTCCAGGTTGATCACTCGTTTGAAATGCACTTCTGATTAAAAAGTTTCATTTGTTTTTGTCATGTTTGAATGAAATTAATGGAGGTTGCAAAAAGATTCTACCAGGATCGGGATTTTGAAGCAATTTAAAGTTTTTTAGAATGATGGATTTTACTGCGCGGTTGTGAAGATGAAAAGTGAGGTTGGATGGAATTGTATTATTATTCACCTTCTGAGACCTTTGTAGTGCTGACTGCCGATCAATTTGTTGGGCGTGATGATGGCCTGCTTGAACAACAGAGGCAGGATAGCCACGTTTGTCGAAGAAATCGCAGATTTCCTCTGGTTTTAAGGAAAAATCAGAGTCCTCGCTACAAAGACGACGAAGTCTAAGAAACTGAGAATAAGGAATGGAATTCTTGACATGTGATGGATGTGAAGATGATAAAACAAATAACTATGAGAAATCCACCCTCAGTAAGGGCTTGAATTTCGTTCCTATATTCAAAAAACTTGACGAATTCTCAGTTAAACAAGATGTTTAACAATTTCTTCGCCATGTTCAACTTAAAGCCTTTTTCCATGATAAAGAGGATGATTCTAAAACCTCAGACAAAGATATATTATTTTCGAGAAGTCACATCAGACTCAAAAATCAAAGTGGACTCCCTCAGAGGGCCAGTCCGCCTCTTTAGAGTTTTTCATTAATAAATGCTGTCATAACATCAATAAACTTAATTTGAATCGTAACACCAGATTTTCCAACCTTTCTTCGCAAGAGAGGGTGGCGTTAGAAAATCTTAGTAACAGCAGAGACATAATTGTCAAAGCGGCCGACAAAGGTGGGGCTTTGGTTGTTTGGTTTGCTTTTTAGCAACTTAATGACACTTCCCACTAACCAGCAAAAGCACTATTAACGACCTTATAGTCAAACAAGAATTGCCAGCTGCTGCTACTAATCTCTACTAACCTAGAACTTTGTATATTTACTTTTTACCTCAAATTCACAAACCTAACAACCCAGGCCGACCTATCGTATCTGCCTGTAGTTGCCCTACCGAACTCATTTCAGCTATTTAGACAAATTATGGCACCTATCATCAGATCTTTACCATCATATATTAAAGACAATCAACACGCAGTTCAAATTTTTCGTGATTTCAATTTCCTGGGCAAGAGAAACTTAGCTTCACTATATATGGACATTACAATTTTTAATACCGTCATCCCTAGTAGCGGAGATCTTCCAGCCCTCGAACATTTTTTGATTTACGCACTGTTAAGAAACCAAGCTCGGTAACACTGCTCCGCCTGGCTGAACTAGTGTTAACAATAACCGTTTTTCATTTGCTGACAGTTATTATACGAAACAAATCAATGGTGTGGCTATGGGTACCAAAATGGGACCCAGCTTCGCCAATCTTTTCGTAGGCTTCACTGAACACCAATTTTTCAATCAATACAACGGCCCCAAACCTGAACTCTACCGTCGCTACATTGACGACAGTGTCGGCACTACTTCTTCTACCACAGAGGAACTCAATCAATCTATAACTGCTGTTAATTTGTTTCATCCGGCTTTTAAAATACTTTTAGCATTCCTAGATATCAAGGTTTCCATCGAAGGCAAAGGTTTATGCACCAGTGTGCACTATAAACCCATAGATTCTCATAGTTATTTGTTGCATTCATCCTCACATCCATCACATGTCAAGAATTTCATTCCTTATTCTTAGTTTCTTAGGGCTGGTTTTCACTAACGCATAAGCATAAGTCGACATACGCAGATACAGTTAGATGTTGATAATTAGTGCCTTTTGTTGGAAATTTCCCTAATAAAAGGTGCTAATTATCAACATTTTACTGCTTCTGTGCATGTCGGCTTATGCTTATGCTTATGCGCTAGTGAACACCAGCCTTTAGACCTTGTCGTCTTTGTAGTGAGAACTCTGATTTTTCCTTAAAATCAGAGGAAATGTGCGATTTCTTTGACAAACGTGGCTATCCTGCCTCTGCTGTTCAAGCGGGTCATAATCACGCCCAAAAAATTAATCAGCAGTCAGCATTTCAAACGTCTCAGGAGAATTTTAAAATCCCATTTACCCTCACAACCGTGCCGTAATATCCATATCATTCTAAAAAACTTTAAATTACTTCAAAATGATCTCGATACTGGTAGAATCTCGTATCGCAAACTCCATTATCTTCATTCAAACGTGACAAAAAACATAGGAAACGTTTTAGTCAGAAATGCATTTCAGACGAGTGATCAACCTGGAACTTTTAAATGCGCACGCGCACGATGCAAAACATGTGCTTTAGTGCAAAGTTGAGAAGATGTCGGGACCCAAGTGATCCATTAAGATCACCGATCATTTCACCTGTACCTCAGCCAATGTCATCTACTGCATAACTTGCATTCTTTGCAAAAGTTATACATCGGCGAAATAGGGAGACGAATAGAGGCGTGATGTAGAGGAAGACGACAGAAACGCATCTAAACCGGTCGCGAGACACTAAAGGGGGGTTATGTCACCTGAAGATAACATTGGCACGCAAGCCGTGCGAGAGTTATTTTTTAATTAAAAGGTTATGAAAATGGGAGCATTTAAGCGACTCTTTACAGTGATAATTTAGTTAATTTGACAAGTTTTTTGGCTACAATGTACAGCAAGAAAGAAACTGAGAATCTGATGTACACACGATCTCATATTGCTAAGATAAGTTGTCATCTTAAGTTGTTGCAAGAGGGTATGGATAAAATATAGGTACGCTAAGCAAGAAAGAGAAATAAGCTCTCTGACTCGTTTAAGCCTGATTTAGTGATTAATTTGTAGTTTAACTTGGTGCCACGTAGTGTTCAAAGAACATTATTTTGAACAGTTTTCATACTTCTGTTACCTTTAACAAGAAAGATCTCGGACTGAAACGAATATCATAAAATGTCCTCGAATTAACCATATCAAACCTCTGCTGCAGACACCTAAAACTTCTTTTTTGTTTAATATCTTGGGTCGCCACGAAGCTCTTCGGAACGTCTCACAGGATTGGTTGAAAATGTACCCGAAACACTTCCGAGTTAACGGCATCAAATATTACTGTAGACACTGTGGCACTCATGCACGGAAACCGCAAATAAATTTAGTCAGTCTTTGAGGGGGCGCATTCACCTATGTAGGACATAATATCGGTCAAGTTGAAACGCTTCTCGGTTGTATTAATCGATATCGTTGTGTATTTTGAACTGGTTTACTGTTAACACCATCGGTGGCAACCTAATAAGATCGTGCTATTCCGAGACACGACGAGACTATTTGATAATTAAATTAGTAATTGTTTATCGTATATTAAAGACTTATGCGCTCGTGGGTTCAAATCCCATCTGGGACTCGGATTTTTTCCGAGCTCTCCATAAATTCAATAATTGTTTATCAATGATATGAAAATTTGCCTCTTGATTGAAACAAAATCATTCCTCTTCCAATTTTTTCATAAGTAAATAACATTATTTCATTTTTCTCAGGAAAAAAGCGAGCATATCTTCTTTGTATGTTTTTGAGAAAACAAGGGTATCATGTTACAAACTTTGCGAGAAAAACAAAAGTATCAAGTTACAAACGTTCGCGTTGAAAAACTTAAAGTATCACGTTTGCTAGTTCAACGTATTAATGAATTTAGAATGAACGAAATTCCACGTAAAACACCACAGTAAAATTTAAAACCGTCTTGACAAACAGTAATTGTAAGTTATTTTTGGGCCTTAAACTAACAAGTTACATACAGGCAGCTGATGACTCAAAACGTACTGACAGTCCTGCATAACACTCTGCACTATCTGAGATTGTCTCACTAGTTTTTGTTTAATATCTTGGGAACAAGAGGCCAAAACTTGTTAGCTCTAACTGAATTTAATCCCATGTGAAAAACAAAAGTGTTAAGTTACCATTTGTAACTAAAAATAGCCATATCTCGTTTTCTTTGTTCAAACATTTCATGGGAACAAGTGGTGACGATTCGTCACCTCTATTGAATCTACTCCCTTGTGAAAAACAGAAGTGTCAAGTTACCATTTCTCACTAAAAATAGCAAACATCTCGGGGAAACAAGTGCTCACGAATCATCACCTCTAATTGAATGTACTCCTTTGTGAAAAACAAGGGTGTCAAATTACCCTTTGTAACTAAAAATAAAGATATCTCGTTACATTTGCATACAAGAACAAAACAAATGTCACTTCCACTTATTTTGTGAACATTAAAACTGTTTCAAATCTAAATAGTCTCGTCTCCTCTAAAATATTGTCCTTTGAACTAGAAGCGACGATTCGTGACCTCTAATTGAATTTACTAGTTGTGAAAAACAAAAGTATCAAGTTACCCTTTGTAACCTGAAATAAAGTATCTCTTCCCATTTGTTTACTACTGACTCATGAACTACTTCAAAACGCAAAGCTCATCTCGTTCATAACTAGCAACCATTACACTGAAACAACCCGATGTATATTATGTAACTGTCACAATCCCCTCCAAACCGGACTAAAAATCACAAACCGCCAACATACACGTCAGTCTTTATTATTCAGTCACCAAAGTCCTTGCACTTAACACAAACATAGAACTCCCAAGACTTCATTTACCTCACTTAAGTTATCGTAGACAAGAAATTTTATTTTTCTTCTACTACAATTCGTCGTGCTGGCTATTAATGTGATAAAGCGAAAACCCTGATAACATTGACGAGAAAAGATTAAGTTTCATTTATTCTGTTGACGATATTAATCGTTGTCTCTTCGCTTTTCTCGTTGAAACTTCTCATTGAAACTGATCTCGACTCTGCAGCAATATTTAGGTTTCACTACAACACGCAAACGATTCGAACCTGGTCACAACCTCTTCACATTCCCTCTTAGATACAATTGTTCCTATCATAGAAACCACATCAACATTAGTAGTAGAGCGGCTAACTCTCATTTAATTCAAAACCTTACATAATGGGAAAAGCTCACCCTTCATCGCATGCTCGCAGTTATACATGATCCCAAACACTATGTTTCTTTGACAGATTATCCAATTGCTAATGACCCCGCCTACAAAATCCTCAGCCTAACCCACAGAAAATGTCGAGGTAAACCCATAATATATAAATACCTCCTCCTCTTTTACAGAATACATATGGCCGTTCTCAACTGTTTCGGGATCAAATCTTCTCACATACCATTTACCTTTACAACAAGAAATTTGATTGGTGTTTAATAGTAGATCCAATCTGATTGGTGTGACATACATACATCTCTCACTGATCCACTGATCCACTGAACCACTGATCCACTCACTGAACCACCCGTCCATAACATACCTGACGCGACGACTAAGAGGTATTTTTTTTCCAAAAAAATAACTCAAAAAATACCATGAACGTTCTTTCACCCCTTTGCAAACGCCTCTCCACCCCAATGATGTCATCTTCCGGAAAGAGATGTGACGTCCCTCCCCAGGGGTGTTAAGCAACCCTGCACCCCTACACCCCTACGCTTTCGCCCTGGTGCAGAAATCCCACTCTATAACTGCTTTTTTGGATACCAGTGGGATAGAAATCCAGTCAGTGAGAATCAGTTCTGGGTGATTCATTTAGACTTGCTTCATTCAATGTAAAGTAAACAAAATACAAGCATTATTCTTCCGGAAACCTTTCGGATTAGGAACATTAGGAAGGAACAGAATGATCACAAAGGAACATGAAGAATCCTTACACAGGAATGCAGCGAACTTTAACATACACATGTACATATGTAGACTTCTTTGCAGTTTACTCAGATAATGCTTTGAACAAAGTATCGTTACTAAATCAATTAAAAAGTTTCGTTTAAGAACTTGCTGACAAAACTGTTCTTACAAGTTTAGCTATTCTCACTGGTAAAATTCTAGCCTCTACCCAGCGCTGGTCAGTATGCCAAATTCTCTCAGGAATCGAGGGTCTACGTCAAACGAGTCCCTGGAATCTCATTCGTCATATTTAACAAACTGTTTTCTGTCACTTTCACCAAGTTACGCCACTCTGGGGCCGTTGCAAATTTTTTGACCCTCCTACCTCCACTTCGGCAACGCTCACCTATCTTCCTTTCCTCTGTCTTCTTACCCTCTGCCTTAGCAAAACCTCACTCCCCATAACTTAGTTGCGCTAAGGCAGTAAGTGGTTGTATTTGACGGTGAAATAGGTTTACTACTATCTCTGTAAAGGCAATAGCCCATCTTTGATTAGGCCGCTATTGTTACTGGGATTTGTTTTTGCATCTCCAACAGTTCGACATCCTCAAAGACCAATGTGCAGTTAGTTGAAATGGGCGAAGTAACTGCGAAACTGACGCGAAATCTTATTACTGAGTCGGGAAGATCACAATGCGGGAAATCTTCTTCCTTAACTGTATAGAAATATATCTTTCATGTTATGTTTAGATGAGACTTCAAAACCTTAATAACAAAAACTGTTACCTTCTTCGAAAGTGAATTCTGGTCCATCCCGTGCACGTCAGGTCATCTGTCGTTGCTGCATCTAGAAAGAATTTAATAAGATTGATTTTACGTGACTTGTGTTATAGTTTCTGCGCAATGAGATACCATAACTAAAAATTGCAGTCGGCTATCTCTAAATTAAAGCACTCTTATGAAACTAATGGAGTACATTTGAACACCCACGAGCTATGCTGTTAGCGAGTGTATGCAAACCACAACAACAACAACAACAACAAGAGCTCTTTAAGAGCGCTCCAAATCTTAGTACCCTTAGTAGGCCACGTCCACGCTACTCCGGAGGAATAGGAAAACGCAGGTTTCACTCTGCATGAAAAGGCATCAAATGTTTTCCGTTCACAATCCGCCAGAAACATTTCAAAAAGCAACAAGCAAGAGTCATTTTGGATTTGTTTGAGTGAAACACAGACAGGGAAATATCTTATATGTTATCTGTCCACGTCAAAACATAAAGCTGTGGTTTTCAAATTTCCATGGCTTCTGAAAAGCTCCATTTTTGTGACAGATAAGTGTGAACCAAAGGTCTAATCAGCGAAATAAAGCTCCATTTTCAGGTTCCTCCAGCTTAGTGTGCGACGATGCATTGAGTGTCCCAAGCAAAACAACTTGAAGCGCATGTTAACTGACCAAATTCTGCGTTTTCTGGAAAACGTGCACAACTTAACGATAGGCACACTTGATAAGTGTAGAGAATTCTTATGCACTATATAATTTAGCTTCTCACTTGACGTTGCCGTGGAGTTGCAGTCATGGGTGAGTCACTGACTATAACCTCTGTTACCTGTACCACAAGTCTCCCAAGTTCAAGCTGTGAGCGATAACCACCTTGCGTGGATCATTTTGTACAATAGTGATCATGGCGAAATTATATATTTATGACCGGTTTTTGGAGATGAGAATACTAGAAAGCTCTTTATAGAAACACCTTAACGGCTGCAGTGCATTGCTTGTCTGTTCACATTTTCTGCCGATTTGAAGTGAATTTTACTGATCAGTTCCAATGCTATCCTACTCCGTAAAAAGGCCTCATGTCATCAAAGGAAGCCGTCAGGCAATAAGCAATACACTGTGGAACTACGGTGAGGTATTTTAATTGCCAGTTTACATTATTTTTACCTCGTTAGAGCAATCTTAAATATTTCCAAACAAGCTCTTATATTTTCACCGTGACCACTATAAGATTACACAAGATGATCTTCTCGCGGCTGGAAGCATGGGCTGCTTATGCCTGTACAAATGAATATGTTTCATTATTATTCATTCAAAATATTTCCCCGTTTCTGATTGGTTAAAATTACACGCATAATTCACCATAACCAGCTGCTGTTCACCAAATTTGGAAAGAATCTTCGTCATATTGAATCCATGATGTCAAAAGTGCAGCTCGCTGAAAATTATTGAACCGATGACGTTAAATAGTGCAACCCGCTGCAGATTATTGAACCGTTGACCGAGAAAACCTGAGGACGAGATTGTGCTGTTTTTGGTGAGCAGAAAAACAAAGAGCGAAATGGCGAAACTCCTTTAAGAACGGAGAAATATTTTAAATGAATAATAAAGCAATTATTGAATTCGGCTTTCGTAGGATATGAAGAATTCTGCAGATCTCGGAGGGTGTTATCCACCTCGGCCTTTGGCCTGTGTGGATAACACCCTCCTTGATATGCAGAATTCTTCATATCCTACTCAGCCTCATTCAATAATTGCTAATTATACGTGTATTGCTACATGAGACTTGGAAACCTTGAAAATTATTAATTAACTATAATTATTATATGGCTTGTGTTTGCAGGCGATGTACCGCAGGCTCTGATTGGCTAATTGTCACCAAATTGTAGGGCATTATTCTCCCGTAATGCCCACAGGCTGATTACGGGCTTGCAAAAAACAAAGCAAAAAGTGATTAAAAAAACATCTTTATTTTTGTTGTTGGTGTCACATAATAAATAACTTAATAACCTTGACCGTTCGGTCGTTACAGGAAAATCTCAAACCTCGACCTACCATATTGACCTCGCTAACGCTCCGTCAATATGGCAAGGCCTCAGTTTGAGATTTTCCCGTAACAACCTCATTCTCGGTTAGGAAATTGTTCTACTATAATATTAAACTTTTTTGAAACTTGCTAATTACATTCTGATATGACATCAAAAATAACAATAAAAAAATGGGGTTTCCGTGCTTGTTTACGCGTCAGCGGGCTCTTAAAATGGGGTATTTTTACTGGTTGCGCGATAAAACTTTTATTCACCTACATGCAGAATTAAGTCTTGGTTACTTGGAAGATGCAAAGTTTTATCTTGAAAGCAAAGCTTCATTTATTGACATAAGCAGTATTGCTTCATTTAAGCTGTTTTTGATTGCTTGGTTGCGGGAATATTGCACTTTTTCGGACAGTTTCGTGGTTAGCTTGAAGTCCTCGCCTTGGCCAAAATACACCCAGTTGGGAACTATTTTCCAAAAAAATTGTGTTCCACTATCAAACTTTTTTTCTTCTACGAATACGTTCTTTATTAGACTGTTCTTAGCAAATACGTGAAAAAAAATTGGGGGTCACCGTACTCATTTAAGAGAAAAGGAGAAATTATTTCGCTGTCGAGCTTAGTTTCTTCCGTTTTGTACGTGCACCAGCTAATGACGCAAAATCGTGTGCAGTAGGGATGCACAATGCAATACTAAGGAATCACCTTAAGTAGTTATTACCTGCACTGAAAGCGAATTCGGGTACATCAAGTCTGTGGCTATTAACTTCGCTATATCTTCATTAAACTCGTGTACGCCAAAGTCTTTCTGTTGCGTTCGCTGCCAG
>JAHPZR010052173.1:0-18490 GCA_019787425.1 Platygyra sinensis
GCATTGTGGAGCGGGTAATTTTACAACTCGGAGGTGGAGTGGCGGTTAGAAAGATTCATGGGTGTATAGTGTTGATGGAGGTTCTGCTGAGAACCGGTCGTGAATTTCTATGGGCGGGATAGCATTGCACATACACATCCAGAGGCAAACGCACACTACAGCCAAACCTGATGGAAAAACGTTCCGGCGAGAAAGTAACGATGACGTATGTGAGTATGTGTACAGTGCCGCACAGGAGTGGAAACTGGAGTGGTTCAATGTGGAGTGACAACAAAGTGTGCAGACGTGGGTAAAGAGTGACATTTGCCGAATCCATCTAGGTTGGCATAGAGAATGTCTGATTACAAGACAAGTGGTGGCGTTGGATTTGTGAACGCCGATAATACAGGAGTGTGAGGCAATGTGGTGGGCGCGCGTTACGGATGGGTGTGTGTGCAAAGTGATTATGTACATGAACACTCGTCAAATATATAAGAAATGCAACTACCTTTTACCACGGATGCCTCAGAACTTCAAATGCTCGGACTTCTGGCAGGTGAAAGCTGAGTCTAGGTCTCATCCAGGGTAAATGACACGAGGGGATGAAGAACGTGGGAGTAATTGTGGCAAAATGAGTGTGTGTAGAACACAGGATGAAGTCAAGAAAAAGTTTACTTTTTACGTGGTACGCGGCGGGGGTACAATGGTGGGTGAGTCGAACATTTGGACTCTTATCGTGCATTTGTTTGGGGAGTTGTCGTAGCATATGACGATGGAATGCTGTGGTGTAACATCAGCCTAAAGAGTGTACGCATATGATAAACTTTAGTGGTACCGGTTTTGTTAGTTAATTCCTCGCATGCATAGTGCCCGAATGAACGTATGAAATATGTGTGAAGAAAGGAAATGCGACGTGGTCTAGTTTGCGCGCTTGGAGTAGTATGTTCGCTAAACTTAACGGATGACATAAAAATGAGGAAAAATGAGGAGATCGGACGTATGACATGCATGAGTTGCAGCTACGCAAATGCGCGACAACGGGTGTACAAGATGTTCAGAAGGGAATATTTGTGTGTGTGACACGCCGGTGATCCGGAACTAGAGTCAAACAACCGGGTAGACCCGAAAGTTGTGCGTGGAGCGAGGTTCAATGGCGCGGCCGTGTGAGGGGGGTAGTAAGGAGCAGCGAGACGAGACGGGGGAGCAGGGACAGGGAAGGAGGGGGGAAAGGAAGGGGGAGGCGAAGAGAGGAGGAGAGAGAAGGAAATAGAAGGGAATCAGAGGAGAGTGCGGGCGGCAAAGGAGAACGAGGGGGGGCGGAAGCGAGGCGCGAAGACCGCGTGTGGCTAAAACAGGTGTGGTTAAGCTGGGCCCTTGAGAGGATGTGGTGCGACGAGGTCACCAATTGTTGATTGGTATCACCCACCTGCGTGGTACTGTGACAAGTGGAGAGCACTCAAGATAGCAGAGAGAAAGGGTGAAAGTTCAGATGTTGTTAGGGGCGTGGGCGGTATGCAATGTTGACAGTGTGTGATACAAAATAATATAGGCTATGTGTGGTGCGGGACGCCCGAACGCGCGTGCTCACACAGTGATACGTGCGCAAACGACGTGAACAGGAATATTCGCATCGCTCGAGTAGACATAGGTGTGGGCTAATATCCCCTAGTACAGCGTAGAACACAAATCCGATAAATGCACGGAGGATTTGCGATTAGTCCAACGTCGGATTGGGGAGATATGGTGAGTACGTACACATGGCGTGGGATGTGGGGTGTGAGTTATAAAGATCAGTGATCGTAGAGATGAGGAGGAATGCGCGGGCGTCATGAAAGAGAAAGAGTGCGTGTGTAGTAATTCGCGGGATTAAGCAATGTACACTGTAGATACAGCAGCACAGACAGCTTCGACAGCAGAATTGGGGGGAAACGCACGGTGAAATAGGTAGATATGTGTCACACCGGTGTGGCCCAGGGTAAGTTTTGAGGTCATAAGAGAGAAAAAATAGTGGATCGTACACAAGTGGCCTGTGAAGCCGAGTCATTCAATTAACATCGAGGTTAGAGGTGACTGGCATAAAGAGAGAATATACAGCGCGAAAAAATACATACAGCAAACACGCGTTGTTTCCTATTGATTTAAATTGCATGAAAATAGAAAACATGGTAACCGTGATGGGTATGTGCTATCAGACGTTTTGAGTGCTATGACAAATGTCATCAGCTAACGTGGCTCGGTTAAGATAGACAAAATAAACGTTGGTGACTGAGAATCAACAGGAGTGTCATTGAGAAGCCAGCGTGGCACACTATCGAGACGCAGGTGGATACGACCTATACGCACAGCGAAACCACCCGACGGCAACGGCAACGAGAACGTCACGAAACAAAAGGTTTAATTAGCAGAACAATAGCTGTGCACGTGCATTATAATTCTTGGTACATTTCTTTGCCGTCTTCTGCAAAACAACAACGTGAAATGACCAAATTCTGCGCTGTGTGGAGAACGTGAACCACAACGGCTAATTTTTCGTAATTCTATTTGGAACTGAACGCATTCGTAGCATATTCAGCAGGGGCAAGTTTTAATACCGACAAACACACTGAATAGATCTCAACATATGAGAAATTCCAAAGTAAAATAGAAACACATTTTTTACTAGGCGTCGCCGTCGCCGTCGCCGTCGTAATGCGTAAGGTCCCTAATAGTCAGGGGCACCCAACGACAATTTTCGGAAATATATCTGTTCGGAAGACGATTTGAGATCTAGAATTTTCGGAACATTTTTTGTAAAATTTCTTGCTTCCCTGCTTCTCCTAAGATTTTCGAACATCTAAAATATGGTATAATTGCCTATTTTTAACGGATTTTTACCCTAAAAAGGTCACCTATAATTTTCGGGAGCCTTTTTTCTGGCTGAAATTTTCGAAAAGGTAAGTTTTGATCCCTGTAATTTTCGGATCACTAGACTTTCAGCTAGGAAATCCGAACAGATGAAAAATTTTTAGGGGATAAAAATATGCCTATATCTACCGTTTGAATACCAAAATACTTTCAACAATGCTATGTTTTAGTGGTTTTGAACTATATTCTCGTTGGGTGCCCCTGAATAGTGTGCAGTGGCTGGAACTCGTCTACGAAATTGCGACGTTTTTCTCTTTTTGCCAAAGTTTTTGGAGGAAAATTTTGATGTTCAAATTGGTAATTAAAATTCTGAGAAGACTAGACGAAGGACATTTACGTCTTTTTGTCAAATTTTTTTCCCTCTCTTTGCATTCCTTAATTATGTTTTGCCGCGCTTAGCTGGCAATACATTACTTGCAAAGCGGAATGTTTCCGGCGGAATAATTTAATTCTGGACCAAGAATTTTTCTGAAAATAAAACCGTCCGAAATTTTTGATAGTCTGCAATTTTAAGCGTCTGAAATACTTACGGTGCAGTGTAAAACATTGCGGAGCCCCAAAGCGCTTAGTTTCCCTCACTGGGCTTTATGAGGCGAACTTTAGTTTCGATCTAGTTGAGACAATAATTGCATGACTAAATAAGGACGTGATAGGATTTTCTGTTATTTTCTTGCTGGTGTATTCACACAACATTAAGGGTGCAGTAAAACTGTCATCTTTTGATATCGTTGCAGTCTAATTCATGGTTTTTAGCCGTAAATTTAATACAGCTACGTTTCAGCAAACTGTCCACCGAAATTGCACATTGTCCGAAATTTGTCCCAAATGAGACACAAAGTGTCCGAAGTAAAACGTCCGAAATTTTTCGCAAGTAATGTTTACGGACTCTGGCTTGTTCGTGAGCAATTTCTAATGTTTTCTATTGTACTGTGTTAATTAGCCCTGCAGAACAGGCGTGATTTTTTTGCGTATTTTAGGCGAACAGAGGCGAAAGCGAGGCGAACGCGAGGCGAGTGGCGCGCGAGGGGAGGAGCGCTAAAAAATCCCTTTTAGCGCTCCTCCCCTCGCGCGCCACTCGCGCTTCGCGCTCGGCTCGCGTTCGCCTCGCTTTCGCCTCTGTTCGCCTAAAATACGCAAAAAATCACGCCTGTTCTGCAGGCTATGTGTTAATTTAAAAAGAAAGTAGTGGAAACCCTGTTACGTTTTGAGCTACGCCATCTAATATTCTTTTTCTTTTTTTCTGCAGTGGAGTACCATCAGCCCATTCCGAGTTTTACCTTCCTTTGGATGACAACGAGTTCTCGCGCTACAGACCATGCATTTTTACATAATGTTTCACCTGCAGTTTCATTTCCTTGCCAATCAAATTCATTTTAATATGAAACGTTTAACGCAAGAACTCATTTTAAAACAAAGTTAAATCGAAAATCGGAACTGAATCGCGTGATCGCAATTATTTTAAACTGCAGAGACAGGCGTTTTAACTGGTGACGATAACCTCACAGTTTCGCTGACGGACGTCTCATTGGCTACAACGGTGGCTCCTGGAGCGCGGCAAGGTGGTTTTCATTCCCTATCGAAACAAAGGTCATTGCCGTGTCTGTTTACAACTTACCTGGTCATGTCGGTGGATTTCTAGGGGTGTTTAGCAACGGAGTGGCCACGGATAGCAGCTGGAAATGCCAAAGAAATCCTTATTACCACCAGACGATGGATGGGCCACAAACCAATTTTAATGATAACACGTGGCCACGTGCTTTCATCAGACATGATAATAGTGGTCCGAGTGGCTTTATTCCCGTGCCTGGAATTCCTCATAATGTTCACTGGATCAGTGCAGTCGAATCATAACGCTGTCAGATTCATCTGTAGACGTCACTTTACTGAGGAAGAGAAACTTAGCAACAGCAGTAAGTAGCACTGTTCAGTTTCCCGAATTCCCGGCTTTAACCATATTTATATAATAAACAAATCAATACGCGCGCTCTGATTGGTCGTAAATCACTCCACTCGCTGCGGCTCGTGATTTACGAATTCTTCGAGTGTTCTACCAACATCCCAAGTGGTTTATCAGCTTATGAAACCATAGAAACTTGTGGGTCTATTGCTTAAGTAATATATCAACACGAAGGATTGTGTTTGACCACATTTCCAAAACCAAGAAGAGAGCTGAAAACACGACGCATAGTTGAGAATTTTTGACGAAATTCAATGTGTTTGGAAATGTGTTCAAATAAACAAATTGCCGTTTTATTTTTCATTCGTCTGTCCTGTTATTGATCATGGATCTCGTCATAGCATTGTAGCTGTGGATCCACGAGGCGATAGCCGTAAATATTTCTACTTCCTCCTGAATGGGATGCTAGTGCCTCGCAGGGCAACTCTCAGCATTAAATTCTCCGATACCCATTTACACACCTGGGTGGGGAGAGGCCCTTTGCCCGGTAGAGTCTTGCCCAAGAATGCAACACAGTGTCCCTGGCCGGGGGTCTAACCCAGACTGCTAGATCGGAGGTGTGCGCGCTAACCACAAGTCCACTGCACCTCCAGTAGTAAACCTGGGAGTACCCTTAATTCACGCTTTGGAGAATTTCCTAAAGTTATTGTTAATTCTTCCCGTAGCTTAATTGATAGCAATCAGCGCATTACGCCCAAGCCAGACTATCAAGCTGTATTTTGATGGAGTGTTTACAGCAAAAGCAGACCTCAGCTTGACAGTTGTCGATGTCCGATGTCCCTAGAAAGGGCTTGAACCAGGAGCACTCGTTTCGGAGGTTAGCGCCACTGACCACATAGAGGCCAGGCTTCCGTGCCTCCACAGAGTGAACCTGGGGGTACCAAATTCACGCTTTGGGGAATTTAGTCAAGTTATTGTGATGATTTTTCTTATAGCTTTGACAGCAATCTACGCATTACAGGATAGACAGACTATCAGTTTGTATCTTGATGGAGTTTTTACAGCAAGAGCAGACGAAAGCCTGACGGTTGTCAAAGATTGGCATGAACTTCAAGCGATACATGTGGAAGATCCGTCTGTTGGCGCGGATGTTTACTTTCTGTCGTCGTCCAGCAATGGTGTTAGAACTGACGGCACGTCGTGGAGATGTTCAAACCAATATCACGAGGGTTGGTTTCTTCCAAATTTTACCGACCGTTCGTGGCCAAGACCTTATGTGAGTGCCAGTTCCAATACGTATTTCATAGCACCAGATGCTCAGTGGATTGCGTATCTTCTGGCTCAAAGTAATAAGATCTTCTGTCGGCGGAGCACTGTGGGTAAGAGACATCTTGTATACACCATCCACCAGATTAATAGGTTGTTCTACGTTGTCGGTCAGTGACTGAGGACGATAGAGAAATCGGGCTGGCAATCAAAAAGAAAACCTGCAGAGAGAGAGAGGGCCTGGAAGAGGCAACACTCTTTCGTTTTATAACAATACTGTTTCTACCGGCCAATGCTGAATATTCTTATTTTTCTGCAAATCTCAGGCTGAAACCATTCTTGTGAATATTCTTAGATTATAGTGTATGACATTTCTGTTGTTGTTGTTTTATTTTTGGTTTGCCTGGATGGTATTAAAGTAAAAGTGACAGACATTAGCGCCTGACATCATACACATAACTTTTAGCAGAAATAATGTGCTTGTTCTGTTTTTTGTTGCTTTTTGGCTAGTTTTAGTTTGCAGTTTAGAGAGGGAAAAATCTTATACGTTTAGGTAAAAACATGTAATTGTGTTGAATTTAAAAATTTTCAACGCACAAGACTATATCATTTTCAATATCTCCACCTTCGTTTTCATTCTTGAAATATGGGGGTCAAATATTCTTGAACTTTTGTGAATTTCAGCCTCGATATTCTTATAAAATATATTTTTATGTCTTTTTGCGTTAGTGAATAAATTTTAAAAATAGCGTAGCTAAAGAATTTCAATCAAATAAAGCCCTGGTCAAACGGACCGGCAAGTAGTCGTAAGTTGACGCAAGCTGAACTTGCGTAGAGACTTAGGGGTGGCCAAACGCACTCGCAAGTTTCCCGGCCTCACAAGAACACGCAAGTCGCAAAAAGCCCATTTTGAGGCAGACATATCCTGTATTTCATTGGCTAATAATAGGGTATGGACGTCATTCAACTTCCGTTGACTTGGGTTGGGTGGCCAAACGGTGAAAAACTTGCCTTGACTTGCGTGCAAATTTGACCTCGACCAAAGTGAGCCCAAGTCATCGCAAGTCAACGCAAGTACACGCAAGTCCTGGCCGAACGGAGTCGCAAATAGAGCCAATTCAATTTTTCAACTTGCGTCTACTTGCGACTCCGTTTGGCCAGGGCTTTACTGGATAGTTTAGTCGCCCAGACAGACGCAGTGTTGTGCTAACATAACTTTATCGACGTCTCTAGATACTTCAGATGTTGACATTTTTTTTTTTCTCATCATCATTATCATCATCATCATTTTATTAAATTAATTTTCACAAAACAAATTTACAAACTTATACAGCGCGCATATAGCAAAGCTAATCGGGGCAGGTTTTATGATTTACAATAAAATTTAACAAAACACATCAGTAGCAAAAATTAGGCGAATAAACCGGTAAATAAATAAATAGATATGCACAAATATTCACAAATAGCTAGAATTTACATTTTGCAGAAGACTAAAAACTTCTTTACTAACTGCAATTTCTGTTTATTTCGCTTAGAGCCTGACCTTCATATAGTTTCCAGCTACGACACATCCAAGTTCTGCTACTTCTTTGGTACCACAAAAAACAATTTTTCCCACCAGCTCGATCACTTCAACAACGGTCGTCAGGCCTTCATCTGCAATGAAGCCAACAGCAGCAACAAGAACGATTGTTTCCACAGTGGTAGCACAAAATGTCACCAGTTCATCAAGAACTTTTAGTGCTAAAGTTTCGGGCATTTCGAGAACGAATAAGTTTTCTACGCTAGTGATTGTGGTTATAGCTGTTAGCGCTAGTGTGACAGTTGTGGCCATCGGACTAATTCTGTCTTGTTACATTTGGAGAAGACGAAGCAGTGGAAGGTTTTTATCATTTCTTTGAGCGTTTGAATATTTGTTGTACATTTTAGGCAAAAGCTATATTTAACAGTTATTTTGCTGAAGGCGAAGTGAGCATTCAACAGCATCGGTGAAATATATTTGCTGCTAAAACACAGTCAGGCTAAGCAGTCACCCGCCACTAGGTTTGGACGAGCAATTGCTTTCAGTATAATCTTCAGAGGTAAACATTAAGAAATTATGAAAGTGACGATCTACTGGATCGTTCACAGCCTCTATGTTATTCAACGCACATGAAAGAAAAAGGAAGCGAAGCCAGTGCGAAGCACGCAAGGGAAGGGCGGGGAGGTCCACACAAAAACTATAGAGAGGTCTACAGTCCCTCTCTTTTTCTCAGTTCCCACTCTCCTACCCTGTACGTCAAGTCTCCCGTTTTGCGCTGGCGTCCAGTACTCTCAAGATCCTATTCGCCCATTCAACGATCGAATAAAAATACGAGAAAATTGAGGGCTGTGAACAGTCTACGATCAACTGCATAGAAAATATCTCACGCAGGTTTTGTACTTCTGAACTTCTGTTTTGTACTTTTAAAAAATAAAACAAGTAAAGGTGATGCCATGACAATTGATGTTGCAGGGGAAATAGCGAACATAAACTGCAAAAGAAGGATGAGACAAGAGATAAATGGGAATTAAAGAGCAATGAAGTCACTATATATGAAGAGCTCGGTCATGGCGCCTTTGGTAAAGTTTGCAAAGGAATTATGAAAGACCCTTTGTGCATGAAGACAGGTCAATCTGTTTATAAGACATCCAAGAAAATTGCAAACTCTGCAATAACTGTAGCCGTGAAAATGCTTCAAGGTATGTTACGTTGATTTTGACGAGCGCATAAGCATAACCTCAGGCTCCGTCCACACTACACCAGAGATATTTGAAAAAGAAGGTTTCACTCTGAAAACACAGTAAATGTTTTCCGTCCACACTGCGCCGGGGGAATGGCGACACTAGTGCCCGGTCATTTTCGATTTGTAGTCGAGGAAAACTCGGTCAGAGAAATCACGTGATTTTCATGACGCCATCTTTTTCGAATGATGCTCGGTTTTCAAATTGCTTTCCGTCTACCCGTAAACGAAGCGCCGGCGTCTTCAAATTCCGCGGTTTGAAGAGCGTTTTCCAAAAGCTCCGTTTTCATGACGTTTAAGTGTGGACCGGGGTAGCTAGGCCTAACTGTAGTTTCAGATTTTTTTGTCTCAGTGTGGATGCTGAACTAAGCATTATTCTTGGACGCTGTAAGACGTTGATAATTAACATCCTTTGTTAGAAAAAATTCCCACCAAAATGTGCCTTGCTGCGCCTGGGATAAGCTGCTTGAGGTTACGGTTATGCATTAGTTACAACCAGCCTGTACAAAAGACTCTGTGATACGATGAAAATTCAACTTTTAAGTTTTGTGCCTGTCGGCGTATTTGAAACATTTGATTCACATACAAAGGGGCCACGAAATATGGTTTGCTAACATTTAACAACAGAAAGCTTAGAAAAGCAAAGTTGCTTTCCTTTTGGTGAACTTTTTTATCTGGGTGGGCATGGTCGGAGTTACATTATAGTGGAATCAATTTTAAGCAGTAGGTCGGCTGGCCATTCATGCTTATACTTAGCATGGGATAAGTACAAGTTAGCTGCGCATGCATTACTTCGAGCTTTTCACGCTTACACCTTTCAGACAATGCCACTCCTGATCAGATGAACGATTTCATAGAAGAAATTATCCTGATGAAAGCTGTCGGCTCACACAAAAACATCGTGAGTTTGATTGGCTGCTGTACCAAGTCCACGCCAAATTTTCTCATCGTGGAGTTCGCGTCGAAAGGAGACCTGCTTTCTTACCTCAGAGAACGAAGAAAAAAGGTAAACGCTTTAGTATACCCTGAATTTAAGTGACACGACGTATGAATACAGCTGTACTTGAGATTTTTTTGAACATGGAAACCAAAAAGAATTTCACGCTTTTACAATACGAGTTGCAAAAACAAGCCTTCGACTTCAAATTCCAACAATTCGTGGCAAAGTATCATATTACTCACAGCACTCGGATCCTACATATCTATTTAAAATGATATAATCAGGACAGGCATACCGCAATGATTCGATTTATCACCCTCCTTCAATTAGCGCCCCCTTTTGAATAAGCGCCCCTCTTCGAACTTGTTTTTATTGATAAGCGCAGCACCCTATTCTAATATTAAAGCGCCGTCAGAGTACTTATCAACGGAGGTTCATCTTCTCAGTCTCATTGCTCACCCACGTAATGCCGCATTGTAAAAATGATTGCTCTTCGTCCGCTGAGTTCCTCAACTACTATGCTCACGCGAGTGAACATACAGTATATTTGTTACTGTTACAGTTTCTGTTGTGGTTCGGTTTTTTTTAAAATAAATAGTGTATTAAAGTTTTGTTTTGAACATTTGGTTGTTTCCCAAAAAAAATGAGCGCTCCAGCCCGTCTCCAATAAGCGTCCTCCCTTGAGGTAACAAAAGTGAATGAGCGCCCCGGGCACTAAATCGAAGCATTACGGTATATGGCATTAACACGACCATATCGACTAATTCATTAGAGTGGCACTTTCCAGACACATACTGTAAAATGACCATTTTTTTTTATTCCGCAGTCAGTTGCTTCCTTTTAATTTATCTCATCGAGCGTTAGTTATAGGTTGGGACTGCGAAGAGAGCGAAAAAGTTTTCATTGGAGGTGTCAACTAGTTCATCCTAGGAAAGGCTTTCTGATAAGAAATCGACGGAACTTTCGTTCAAGTCAATAAGAAAACGAAGACCAGACAAAGAGGTGAACGTATTAGCGGGGTAGTCGATCGTTAGTGTTCCACAGTATCCCTAAACAAGTTTATTTCGTTCGTTGAAGTACAACAATCTGAAACAAGAGATGAGAGACTTTTAACTCAAGCGTATTAACCATTACTAAACAGATTACTTGTAAGGTTTTGCAATCTTCAAAAGCCATCTTTGTTTACTTATTTCTAGGTAAAAGACACCAACATGGATTACGTTAACGTACGAAAAAACGCGTCAAATGCACCGGGATCATTGAACAAGGATGGTGCAGGAATTGTAAGTAACGTTTCACTTAGTAATCTCCTAAATATAGCAACTAAAATGTAGCATTTGGTATGATTACCTCTCCATCGAGGTAAAAAATCTCTAGATCTAGCTCAAAGAGGCGAATAAGTTCTTTTGAAGTTTTAATTGTCTATATATACTACCTGCAGTATTGTAGGCGTGATGTAAATGACATTGGTCAAGTCAACGTCGCCTTCTCGAAAACGGACAGCAGCATTGATTTGACATTTACGAGCGTTCAGTCCTTGAATGACGAAGAACAAAATAAAGTTGACGATGAAGACGATTGTATAACCACGCAAGACATGATGTCCTTCTCCTGGCAAATAGCTCAAGGAATGGTAATTGAGTAAAGATGTGTTCTTTTTAATTGTATTGTACGTGTAATCAATTGTTCAATGTGCCTTAATTAATGCAGGAAATTTTCAATTAATTACTCTAAGGTTATCTTTCCTAACCCCCTCGAGTCTCGGGAGACTTGACGGTTCGCGTTAAAATCTGTTCTTTTTCTCAGGAATTATGCATGCTTAAACAGAATTGCCTTGATTGTTTTAAACGGAGTTTTGTTACCAACCGCTGTACTTCTGTTCTCTCGAATCGACAACGCACAATTATTATTTATAGCTGTCAGAGTTTAACGCCATATTAATTTTCCTGTGGATCCAAAGTTATCAATGATATTTTTTGTTCCAGCAATACTTATCAGCAAAAGACATTGTTCATCGGGATCTCGCAGCTCGCAATGTCTTAGTCTGTGACAACAAACTTGTCAAAGTCGCTGATTTTGGCTTGGCGCGGAGCACGCTGGGAGAGAATGTGTATCACATGACTGGTCAACACAATAAGCTTCCTGTGAAGTGGATGTCTCCTGAGGCAATAAATGACGGTATTTTTACCACAAAGAGTGACGTGTAAGTGCATCAGCATGCAGGTTTCTAAGTTTAACTTGTAGGCTATGTCTTCATATGTTAAATTGAGGACCCCTTTGGGGATTATCTCGACAATTTGACTCACTCCTCCGCAGAGGCCTCTTTCGTGCTGGTTTCTTGGCTGTAGGCCTGGGGAGAGGAAAAAACGGCACCGCGCGGGGAGTGACGGGAAGGGGAAAGAGAGAAGAGAGGCCTCTGCCATATTTCGTGCGGTTAACTGGTCAGATTTCCGGTTCGATGGTTATAGCTGAACCAGAGGACGATTTAGATGATTTTGACTGCTCTTTTAAAGAACTAAGTTTAAGAGGTAAGTAGGCGTAATTTGATGAAGTTTCGATTCTGATTAAAGGACAAATCTGCATTTTATTACACGGGCACGGTCTGAATCTATGGTTTTACGTATTACAGATCATTTTCGCTTTACATAAAAGGATACTAACCGTTTGCAATCGAAGTCTGCCCAATCGCTCAACGACCCTCGCCGTTTCCTCGCCGTGGCGATCTTGAAAAACAGCTTTACATTTCACACTGTCGACAGCAGCGTTACCATGCATTGTGCGATAATGCTGACTTAATCCAGCTCCCTCGAGGAAAAAATTCACAAGACCGTCTTGTTCAAAGCATTTAAAACATATCGTTTTACCGCTTTCTTTCGCCTGTTGAAACGGTCGCATGGAAAGAGAGAACAATTCCTCTGCTACGACTACTGCATGTTCCGCCATCTTGTAAATATTGATGAGGAATGCGACCTAGCACCAGCCTCCCTCGGAAATCCGGCGCCATTTTGGATACATTATTTGGCAGAGGCTCCCGCACTTTCCCTCTTCCCATCGTTCCCCGCGCGCCTCCCCAAACCCAATATTATTCAATAATTTCCCATAGGGAGCCTCTGCGGAGGAGAGAGATAATTTGATGAAATGGTAAGCAATGATGTACGCGGATTTCGATTTTATTACATGATTGAGAAAATCGCTTTATTGTGATTGGCTGAAATTAAACCAGATAAATTTATAGTTTGCAATCTAGTACAAATAAACGCGCCCACAATAATTTTTTTTCAAGACTAAATTTCTTTAGTATACATGAATCGTTTGAAAGTTCGAGCAATTAAGTATTCACACTATTCATCATATTTTAAAACTCTTCCAAAGAGCATTCGTGCAAATCTTTAATTGCACTCGCTTTAATGCTATTACCGATACAAATCGGAACTAAATCACAATGAGAACACTGTCCTAGTACAAGAAAAGTTAATAAAACCAGGTCTTTAAATAAGATTTCGTGCCAAAAAGTATGAAAAAGATTTCATACTATCAGTTTTTATCGATATTCTCTGCCTAGGTGGTCATATGGTGTTCTTCTCTGGGAGATTGTCACACTTGGTAAGTTTTCATTTTCTAGCCAGGTACTTCATGTTATGTTGACAGATTTGTCTATCAATTGCCTGAAAACATGCAGAAACTGTCAAAAAAGTTAATTAATATGATTTTTAAAATACAACAGTTACCAATAATATTTATGGTTCAGGAATTGGTATTGAAAGTTTTCTTCAAAGCTAAGCTTCACAGATTGACTGGAGATGAATAAACTAAAAGGCAGCCTGCAGTGTGTACCTTAACAGACAAAAGCTTACTACTTCTTCGCGAAATGTTTGACCGTTATCTTGAATTTTTGAGGCAGAGAAAGGTTTGAGAGAGAATGAAATTTCTAATGAGGGGGTGGGCGATAAGCGAGAGGAATGAGGAGAGATGGGGTCCCGCCAACTTTTCGCCCACCCTAAGACGTGGTGACTCGGTGAACAATTAATTATAAGCTCTTTTAATTACGGAAACTCCCATTCCCTATAAAGGGCGCCTACACGGGAGGTTGAATCAACTGGTTTTCCTTTCGTCAAATTAACGTCTGGTTAAACCAGACTTATGTCTGATGAGTTAGTTTCAGAGGTCGGTTTGGCCAGCCTCGTTACACTGTTTGGACAATTGTAAAAATTTTACGTACTACTGAGATAAAGGGCGAGAAAAATCATGGTGAGTTTTATTTTTTAGGAGGGTTTCCTTACCCCGGCATCAAAAACAGAGAACTTCTGAGACTACTGAGAAGAGGATACAGGATGGAAAAACCAGATACATGTTCAGAGGAGTTGTAAGTCACTTTTTTATAGTGATAGAGGTGGGGTAGAGGGGAGGAAGAAATATTTTGCTTAGTTGTATTAAATGTCACAATAAGCCGGACTTGGAATGATATTGCATGGAAGAGGTTTACATTATATAATATCCAATACATCTCCTCTTCCATTTCAAAGGTTTTTAGTCTCAGACTTATTAATAATTCATCTGCATCTCTACACAGCTATCATATGATGAGGCGCTGCTGGGAGGACAATCCTGATGCACGACCAAGCTTTACCGAGCTGTGCCAAGATCTAGAGGACTGGATACAAAGAGAAATTCCATATCTAGACATTAAACAGTTAAACGAAGATCAACCATACTATGAAGCGTCAGCAGTATCACTGTCAAGTGGATCTTCATGTGACGGATATTCTCCTGGAGAAAATCTCGATTTAAACACTGCTGCTTACAATTTGGCCTTCAATGAGAACGAAGTTACATCCGAATCTACAAACCTTTAAGCACTATTCGTAAAATTAATGCAGGCAAAATCTGGTCTCCGTTAAAATTTTTGTAGCCTGGATTCAGCTGGTTTACTGAGGTAGCCGACTAAGAATAGAAGATTATTTGAAACAGTCCTCAGGCCTCAGGAGAAACTCCCATTTGAAGAGGTCTGAGATGCTAGTCTAAAAATTGAAATTAACCTCCATAGGACCCCCACAGGAGACCAATCCACTCAGGCCCGTAGCAAACAGAGAATTACTGGGGGGGGGGGGGGGGAATTGAGCGAGTAGCCCACATTAATCGCCCCTCCCCCTCCCCTGCTTCGGTCCCTTGGTTAAAGCATGCTTCTTGGTACATGTCAGATCACTACAGTTGTGTACAATACCTCTTGTTTTGTCTCTATTTTTCCGTTTGTGTTGACTTTGACGAGATGGAGAACTTAGCAATAGAGTTTCCATGTAAATGCGCAAAAACCTAAGTTTTTAGTAACAGTAGTATATTTTACGCTTGGGGACCTCTTAGGAAACCAATAAAGTTCAAGAGGTCAAGTTCAGGGATTGTTATTGGTGCATTTTGATCCATTTTGCTTCTGTCTATTTTGATGCTTAATAAGCAGATATTTCAAGGCTGTTGGTTGTTTTTGGCAAAGCAAAAATACGATTACGTTCCTTTACACAATTCGAAATTGCATAGAAGACAAGGGTACATAATCTTACTATGATCGATAATACTTTGAAACTGTAGCTTCCATTGACAGCTGTCTATTTTAGTAACAAAATGCCACTCTTTAGCAGAAATTAATTCAAGTCTGAAAATTTCTAAGGGGGGGGGGGCTTGAGCCCCCCTACCCCTCCCCCTGCAACGGGCCTGAATCTGGACGTGGCTTCAGCTATATTTGACCCCTAAAAGATACCACTTAAAACGAAATAGTATAGCCGCTGTTTAGCAAAGGAGCCTGTGCCAGTAGACCGGATTTGAGAGACCGGCGGAAATAGAGCCTAAAAACGGAAATAAGAACGTTTATCTTTTCCTCAAGAGGGAACGGTAATGAAGCCTGCAATGTGATTGTTTCTTAGCGTGGTCAGGATTTTCCTATTTCTGCGGGAAACAGCACAGGAGTAATTGTCGTGTTCAGCTAATTTTCAGGAGTGAACTAGAGGTAATCATCAACCTTTTCCTTTTTTACGCTTCCTTTGACGATTAATCAACGCAAGTTTATCTCTATTCATGCACACCGTTAAATGGAAAGTCACTGTAAGTAAATTAAATTGAGTATTTTGAAGTCGAGAGTTTTTAGGTTGTTTGTAGCACGGCGCTGTAATGGCGCGTACCCTGGGCACACAATTTAAAGCAAAACAAAACGTAAGTTGCAGTCAAGTTTACCTCTCTGATCGTTGTTGTATTTAAGGGAATTTCTGAGGAATGCACTTAACGGATCTGTTCGCTTTCTGCTGCTCAATTTACGGTAGAAAAGTTTGATTTCCACTGATTCGCAGAGACCTGATAGAAAAGGTTCTTTTAGTACAACTTTACACTTTGTACCGTAAATTTCACACCGGAAATACAATTTTGGAGAACTTAACTGTGAACTAGATGCAACTAACACAAAGTAGTTCGAAATAAATCTGTTATTTAATACGTCTTTATTTGTCCAGTGTCTGAGTTACCCGCTCGTTTACTACCTATACGCAACCGCATTTAGGAGGCTCGAAAGGGTTTTTCGTTGCTATATTGTTTGTGAAACGATGGAAGATTACAAAGAAGGATGTTTAATGGTGTGGGCAAACTATATGTCTCCTTGCAACTCTATTGTTGGGCTATACTTTAAGGGTACTTGTGACATCATATCAATTACCATGGCAACGCACAAGGTCCACAAAAGCGTCCTCTAAATTTCAGTTTTTGTAAATTAACTGAGAAACTAATTCGGTGACCTACCATTTTTATTTCTTTGTTGGAAAGTTCCCTAAATTCTTTATCTTTTCAGACAGTATGGAAAAAAAATTTATCTAGTAGAATTAAATAGATTTAAAGAAAACGCGTTTTATGGCTTACAGAAAATTCCACTTCCCCGAAACTTTTATATCTGAAGTGCCATCGTGAATGGTGCGTGCATGCAAAAAATCAAGATAGGTTACCGAGCAAACTTTCGAGCTAAAAACAAATGTTTTCCGCAGATTTTATTTCCGGTTCGCGCGATTTTACGCAGCATTAACTTCCGGTGTGCTGATTTTAATACTGATTCAGCTGACGCGTGCATCTTAGTTATGGAGTGTGTAGATTGCGCGCGCGCGTGCAGCTAAAAACCCTTTCGAGCCTCCTTTAACTTTACGGCCGCCATATTTGTGCCCCTCAGAATATTAAAAGCGTTTACCAGCACTAGAAAGAGCACTTTTACTTTAGTAACCCTGCAAAGTTTCAGCATTTCAGGTGTAATATCAGCTGAGAAAATGTATGTTGTATGACTGGGGGTATAATGACTTGTTTGAATTTTCGGCCACCATTTTGGAGAAGGGTCTATTATTCTGCTATTTTTCGCTAGCGAGAGTGCTAAAATCGATTCTTTCAGCTATTCGAAAATCCCAACCTATTTTGAAGAAAGAAGCCCCAATATCTTTGAAAACTCGTTAATACATCGTTACAAATTGAAAATTAGGACTGGTTTCATTTTTGACCGGCCATGGCTGCGATTTTTGCAGTTTGCTCTGTTCGATATGATAGGAAAAAATGACTTTAAATTACACGACGCCAATTCTTAGATTTGTTAATATTGATCAACAATTGAAAAATGCTTGCGAAATTTTGTTAGCTTCTTTCAACGCACTTCTCTTGGTTTTGGGAAATTTTAATCCTCCGAAAATAAATAAGGTTAGATATATTAATTTTCATATCTTTCGAGTCCACATACCGTGATCTGTTTGCAAATAACTGATCTGCTCTCTGCTATACCAAATCACGATATTTTGCTGAGCCTCGTCCATCAATTGTTAACTTTTTATCTTCTTCACTGTTACATGTAGGTAGCTCTCTATTTCTTCCATGAACCATTTTGAAAAAAAATTAGGAGAGGCAAATAAGAAAGAAATTAAAGGCCAGAAAAGAAGCCTTCAACAGCACAGACTTACCTATAACCGAGAACAAAATGATTAAAATTTTGGAAACTGTTTTGTGCTCTAAAAAGCCGGTAACTTAAGCGTTTCTTTGACTTTGTCAATTAGCGGTAAAAGACTAATGGAATAGAAATCAATTTTGATTTGTTGATATTGATTTGGCAAGTCACTTAAGGTTAGAGAAAAAAAAGGTTTTATTTTCAAGCCTTTCAAGCAGTTTTACTGAAATCTGAATTGCAGTATTAAGTTCAATATCAAGTTCTAAGTCACCGAAAGCAAACATAGATTTGATTGGACTGATCAAATTATACTTATCACAAAAAAAGCCTGAATTAGCTCACATAAGACTGTCGTGACTCCTTTGATTAAAACAGAATGCAATTTCCTTTTAATTATTACAGGAAACTTCTTACTCGATTCTCATTTGGATTCTTGACTTTGAGCATTGCCTCGGCGAATAAAGGAAATCAACTGAGGAAATATCTTTTCTTATTCTTCGTTTCTGTAGATAAGTAAATAATCAGAATCTTTAATTTTAAAATTGAAAACAAGCCAATCACGAAGATAATATGAAAATCATTCAATCTTTTGATTTCCTCATTTAGGATCAAATATCAATGGCGGAATAATGCTGTTCCATTGTTAAGTCCTCGCGCTTTCTTGCAATTAATTTCCGATCGCAATAACTAAGTGCTAGATGAAAGCTTTTATCAAGGATTAACTGTTACAATTTGCAAAATTAAGGCTGGAAAATGTAAACAGGGCCGGAATAAAATCGAGCTGTATTCTCAAAGGA
>JAHPZR010052177.1:0-16293 GCA_019787425.1 Platygyra sinensis
TTTGAATTGTTTTCGCCTGACTTGTTTTCTCTCAATGAATGGTTTGCATTCAACGTTTAATTATGCCCGCGCGCCGGTTTCTGTTTCTAAAATAACGAGAATAAATTTTCTTGAAGACAAGGAATCAGGTTATTTTTCAGTTTGCCATACACTAAAGAGAGCATTTTCGGTACCCGCCTAAACTCAACATGTTACACACACAAATAAACGACCACATGAATTAAGTTGTTTCACATCAGATTCTTATAAACACTTTTTTCTGCCATATTCACACACAGTATGAAATGCCACTGCGGGTCAATTGCTCTTAAGAGTCTTATTCTGTTAATTCTCTTAAGTATCAAACATTGAAAAGAGATAGATTGTATCCACAAAATTCTATTGAAATTATGTCAAAATGTTTTACAAGGAGAAAAATGTTTAAAATAGCTAAAAAATTTAAAAAAACAAGCGCCTTTTCAACATAATGCCATTTTCCATCATGCCATCTGAAGATGGCATTATTTCGAAAACGTTTGCTTCCTTACTTTTTAGCCATTTCAAAATAATTTTAGCCTTGTAAAATATGTAATCAGATAAAGTGTAATTTTCATCCTATGACCTTTGATTCTAGCGTGACTTTTGCCTTTTTTATTATCTGAGCACATCAATCTAAAAATATGATTTTAGGTTGAGAAGCCTCACGGCCATAAAACAGAGCACTTTAATTGTTGGCGCCGATTGCGATCCTGCCGATGGGAAAACATTTCCGCTGTTGCATAAAACAGTTTCAATCGCTAATGACATATTATGAGCAAATACTCAACAACAGCTTGCAGGAAATGTACACACTAGGACAAACTTATTCCGCCCCAATTTGAAAAATCGATTAAAAGCAAAACACACTTTAAAGAAAACCTCGCCAACCGAGAAATTCTGCGGGCTAATGGACGAGCGCTTATTAGATTCCTCAGATTTTAGGATAATTTGCCTTTTAAGTCTCCCTTCTCCAGAGAGTCGTGGCCACATTTCATGCGGTAGAATTGAGCTAAGGTGAGCTTGTTGAGAAAAGTCAACTGATTTCTTGTCGTTTTTAAAACAAACGTTTTAACGGTAACTGCACGAACATGCTTCCTTTCGGCTTAGTGTTGAAAATCAATCAAAAAACCCTACTGAGAACATAACTTACTGATAGATCCCTGGAGATCTTCCATTTGTTTTCGAAACTTTTCTCAATACCGTTCTGTAAATTAAAAAAAATTGTCGATCTGGAGTTTTGTCGAACAAATTTTAAGAGACCAAACGAAAACTGACTGACCTGTTTACGATTAAGAACAGCACAAGAAATTTTATTGGCAGCAAGAACTAAGAGATTTATTTTGCGACTAAAATTCGAGGCTTTTTTCCTTTGTATTAAGAGTAATCAATATACTTGCTACCCACGACACAACCAATTGCTTGTGTTGAATTGATGAAGCATGAATGTTAAATAAAATTTCAATAAAGTTCTGGTCAATAACAATACACATTTGAAATCAGTGATATGTTAACGTCAAAGATGAACAAAGAAACACGACTTCCTTAAAGTGAAGTTAAATGAAATAATAAAAAAAACGTTGAATAGCTATATGGCGGCATTCTCAGAGCATTCCTGGCTGAGCTGAAAACGCAGCGTAAGTGCTTTCAAACGCTGACTCTAAAATTTTAACTCCGGTTCGAAGCAGTTAAAATTTATAACAATTTTTGTCGCTGGCCTGAACATTGATTAGACGATCAAGACTAGCTTTGTCAGGGACAATTACCTTAATAACTTAAGCTCTCTTTGTTTGAACATCGAGCAGATGCAAGCCTGTTTCTCTTTTAAACGCAAAATAATATAAAATCCCGGACCCCCTCATAACTTATAGTGTGCGTGTATCAAAAACTAACGTGCGACATATCAATAGTATCGATACACCTGAGTAGGTATTTATTCTAACGTCGGCGATATACTTCTATGCATTGGAGGCAGCTACATACGGTTTTGTTCCTGTTCGTCCTTCTCAGTGTTTCAGACAATTCATTAGTTTGTAAAACGCTTCTTAATGCCCATTCGAAAAAAAAAACGCTGATTATTCCAAAGACACAATCTCCCTTTCACGGCCAATACTCAATTGGGCATTGTGCAATAAAGGGTTACATTTTGCGCTTAATGGGCTTATCATGCAGGTGCTAATATTTAATGAATCAAACTAACGCGGTGCTCTACTAAAAGTTCCTAATTATTCGCGCTGTTAGACAAATATTTAGCATCAGACCCAAAGTCTAGAACTTACTGTGGTGTACGCTAAACAACACAACATAAGTAATTTCGTGAACCGTTGTGAAACCCGCAGGTGGTCTTGTTTTAAACATCGTACGTAACCGTTCCAATGTTTGCACTGAAACAAAACTTGACAAAATAGTAACTCCATACAGTTGTATTCTAAGCTCGATGGCGAGAATCTATTAACTAATAAACCAAGATCACTCGAGATCTTCAAGTTTAATTAATTTACCACAGAAAGTACCGCATTATCTTTGCCTTGAAAAATTATTATGGCGCAATGCTGGAGATTTTGTTCGACGATAAAAGATCACTTAAACCCATTAGAAATCCTGTGTAAGGGTTAAGGGGCGGAACCTTTGGTGCCAACCCTGAAGTGAAAGATATCCTGCAAGTTTCCGACAAAGTTAAACACTTCATTCAATGATTCATTTCCCTCAGCAAGCTTTTAGGAGTGTGTTAAGGTTCAGTTATTTGAATATCAACTGTATGAACTTTGCGCGTGATTTGATACCGGCATTAGATCATGTGGCGTGTATTTGAGTTTTCCTGTTTTTATAAACAAACTTGACGCATTTACGAGATAAAGGACTTTGCGATCTATCTTGAATTTATCGAACTCTTTTGAAAAAGCCTGTTTTGAAAGAAGGGGGATGTCACAAGGACGTGAAAGTCGTCATATTAATTCACGTTACAGAAAAACTTAATACATAAAAATTTAAAGTAACTCCTCTCAATCTTCGAAAATTAGAGCGGTTTTTACAACAGCTTTCTATAGCAAATAACATCGAATGAAACCACTGAACAATGATTCTTGGAAAGCATAAGTTCCAATTGGAAAACGCTCGTATAGCGAAGCGTAAAGCCAGCTTTCCAGGTGAAAAACCGCACAAGTGAGATTGATTTTATTGAAAAGGTGGTCTCTTAACGTAATTAAAACGAGTATGCTTAAGTGAAAGAACCCCGCAGTGAGAAACACACTGGAATCTTTTCAACGGAACTTTTTGGCGTTAAGATCTTAAACCCATGTTCATTCCAGTTGCATCATTAAATCAGCGAACTATGGAATAGCAAGAAGGCGGAAAATTCGGCTTAGTATTTTTTTCAAATGTTTCAATTTCGAACTCATAAACCACCGGCAGAACAATAGTTTGGCGAAATTCTAAAAACAAATGAGAGTTCACAGTAATCACATTTTACAAGCGTTCTAATATTCCGAGTTTTAGTACAGGCGATTGGAATCAAATTAAAAATGTATCAAGAATATATTCATCTGTTGTTACGTATTCAATATCTTCGAGGCAAGCTGATCACACTCATAAAGTTGATATTCGCAGAAATGCAGAGGAAAAGATGATAATGCCTCCACAAAATAAACGAAATTAAACGTCAATGGTGCCAGAAACTCGCGAGTATAACCAACTCAGTCTTAAATCGACTGAGGGAAACTACATATCCAAAAGAAATCATGAAGTTTTGCATTTGTACTGGCCAATTCCAAATTAAATTTATATCTAGCTTGCAAAATAAAGTTTAATGTTAATAGTTATGATTTGCCATTATTTTCCCTTATGTCTACATTATTATATTATTTCGATATTGACTTTTCCTCAAACACTTAAAAACAAAATTTCCGGTTAAAATCTCTATTTGAAAAAACTTACAAATTTGAAACTTTTTTACCGCGATGGACAACATAGCTAAGGATTACTGAGTAATTTTGTAAACCAAGTCTGAAGAAACGCCTCAACGTAACATTTATTTTTCTTCAAGAAATTAGCTAAATAGCCCTAACTAGAGTTTGAAATGTCCAACGTTTCTGTGAAAGGTAAACATGGAATTTTATTTTACGCAACTGTCGTGCAATTGTCCCTCATTCTATACTAAAAATCAACGAAACAAAAAAAGCTTATCTTCTTTTTCCGCCTTATTTGAATATCTTTCAAACAACCCTCGATATTTATTAAGATCCTTATATTTTTAATCTCCTGTCATGAAAAGAATTTCTCTCTGTTTTCAGATTCAATTCCTCGAAAACACAATTTTCCGGAAAGCCGTGCGCGTGTAACATTTCATTCCACTTTAGCCCTTAACTTGTTCTTCTTGTTATGCTAATTTGCAACCGAAATTGTGTTTTGCTTTTAAAATTTAGCTTTGCAGACTTAAACTCAAACAATTTACCCCTCACAGGCAATTAAATCATATGATTAACTTGTCCTCAAGATTAGTTTTTTCAGTCTTTGTTGATAAATCTAGATGTCTTTTCCGTAAAAGCTTTTGGCCGTAGGAAAAAAAAACGCACAACAACTGTCAGAAGCAAGCAGGAGTTGTCGTTTTGAAACCATTACCGAGACGTCTGCTAAATTTACCTTTTACAGTCTGGAGAAGTTTTAAGTTGGTCGTTTGGTCAGTTAATGATTATTGGTAATTCATGGAAGTATAATGCTGACAAAAATTCGCTTGAAATTATGAAAAGAGACAAAATTTCCGTTTGGACAATTTCGTGTCAATGCGTAATCAAGTGGTTTCCGACATGCTCCAATTGGTAAACTTTACCGCCCTGCAGGTCGTCATAAACAATCTGCCTCAGGAACCTTTTTGTAACCTTTTATTTAAAAGAATATAATTTTTGTGCTTAGCTCATATCCAAAAATAACATCATTGGATTGTTTTTATCTTGGGGCCAGAAAGAAAAATAATTGGTAGTATAGAGGTGAAAGAGGGAGCGACAACGTTTTTTCAGCTATTAAAATCGAGAAGAAAATGTCTCCTTTTTTAATTAACTGATAAATTGATTATCCATTACATTAATGAAATACCTAAATACACTCTGTTTCGGCTGACTTCTTAAATATAGGTGTTATTACGCTTTATGAGGCCATTTTAGTTGTCTCAATAGGTAAACATGTCATGTGGAAAAAGCACTGTTTGTCGTCAGTCAATGTGCAATATTTCTCTGAGAAAACAATTTCCTGGAGATTTCCCTCGAAACTGAACTAAAACCGCAAACAAAAGATCTTATCTTTGTAAGCTTGTTAAAAAAAAAAACAGGCTTCCCGAAAACACTTGAAGTAGATCTTGAATTTTTTAAAACAGTCATGGCAATATATCTCACATGATTATTTTTCCAAAGAATTTTGCCTACAGAACTATTTCAAGGATGATGGAAATTTTAAACCGTTCTCTTTGACCGTGTTTATTTCCTCAAATTTACTTCGAGTCAGTAAATGCTGACGCTATTTGTTGAAAAGCTCTCAGTTTTCGCTTGCAAATGGCCCTAGTTAATTGTTATGAAGTGTATAAATACAATTAAACGAGGCGTAAATTACGCTAATAACTAACAAATGTCTTTCACTGCTCCATTGAAGTATTTCGCACCTGGACCATCTGCGCCAAAAAAGCCAATCAAATGCAGAAATCGATCCCAGCTGGGCCATTCTACCAATCATAGTAGAGGCGCGTGTGTCACAAACACAGTTAGGCAAACAATTGGAAAAGTATCCGTGTTTTTAATTCTGCTTCTTTTAAGAAAAGTGCAATTTGCATCAAGTGATACGAAAACAATTGTTTCTCTTGACACAACTTCGTTTCCGTGCCTGAAAAAAAGTATAAATGTCGTAAAACTAAATAAAACGAGCCACTGAAAAATGTTCTAAACAAACACATCCAAAAACTGATGTCCCTCCTCTTCAGCAAATCCTCGGAAATCTAGTACGTCTTAAAAATCGACGCCCAGTTGAAGGTAATATATCACGTTTTTGACGCCTGGAATTGAACAATTATAATCCACGGTTTCAACTGTGTCAAATATGGAATACTAATAACCTTTGTTAACAAATGAACTCTAGGAATAATCAAAGATATTTATTATCTCCAGGCTCCGTAAATAATAGCATGTGAATGATCAGATCATATCGATAAAAGCTCTCTTTCAATTTCCTGTCCATAAAAACCACGCTGGCTATACCCTTAAAGAAAAGTCAACACATCCTTTCGCTGAGAGGACACTCCGAACAGAGCCCAAACATGCAGAATTCATCCGCTTTCAGCGTAGACTCTCTTATGGGGAAGAAACCTGTCGAACCTAAAACAAACGATTTGGAAAAGGAAAGCGAGAGAAAGTCCGCGTTTTCTGTTGCCCCGCCGTTGACTAAGCGTGAATTTCATCCACCAAGTGTGTGTAACTGCCAACCTTGTCAGCAAACTGCCGTGCCAACCGGGTTTACCGCTATCAGTCAATCTGTGGCAGAGCCTCGTTTTATGTCACTTCAATCTATGGCTGGAGCAGTGACAGTCCCTGCTCCTGTTTATCTTCCTAAAGGTAAGTCACATTTTGAACTGATAGTAAGCCCTTGGTTAGCAAACGACGTGTCGACTGCAAAGGGTACTCAATGAAGTTCGCAATACCGTTTCAGTAGACAGTGTAAAATGTTAAAATGTGTCATTTGGCTTTAGAGCTCTATGGCCGGAAAACTGTCAAATGATTCAGAAATTACCTTATGCTCAATGACCTTTTCGCCTTGAAAAGTAGTTTTTGACAAAGAAAGAATAACCAGCCGAGTCCGTTTTGAACTTTTAACAGCTTTTAACAACATACGCGTTTCCAAATCGAGAAACAGAAAGATCAATGGCGGAAAATGTTTAAATAAACTATATATATTCGAATAGCCATTTTAGACGGCGCTCGTTTTTCCGTATATTAGGAAACAATTTGTGTTAAAACTGTATTCTTTTGTTTTTTACTTGTTTGTCATATTAAATGCCTAAAAGGAGAACATGTACTGCATAGAGCAACGAATGTTCAGTTTGGTAATGATCCGGATAGAAGCAGAAAAAGTGCCATTCTTAAAAAATGGATCACGGCTTTCATACCGCGAAACATGCTTTCCATTGACTATCGATGGATCTTCTTTCCTTTTGAAAAGCTAGGCAAATTTACGCCTAATTAGCTTTAGTGCCTGTAGTTTTTGCTTGAAAAGCAAAAGTCTCCCCAGTATAGCTTGCTGCGGACTTTAAATGTGAGAGAGAAAACGGCAATTTCTGAAATACTTTATATCTTGGCTCTTTTTTTCCTTTACATTTTGTATGATTTCCCTTCGGACGGCTCTTAACAGTGTTGAAACCAATTTGTCAAGTTTTGCCAAAACGCTCCGAAATTTTCGAAAATCGCAATTCCCGACTCGCTCATTTGCCTGCGATAAACGGCGAACGTTACAAAAGAATTTTCAGCCTAACAGATGGAGTGAAATCCAGCAACTCAAAGCCGAGAAAGGCATTCGTCTTTTTATGGTCAGTTCTCTGTAAGACTAGAGTCAAAGAATCTATAGCGTTGATGTCGATAAAGGTTCTGTGGCACTCGGGCGTGGTGTGTTGTCTTCATGTACCCCTTCAAAAAAAAAAATCTTTCTTTATCTGCGCTAGGAAACTCTTCAGTCACTTGGTCACCAATTTTTTGATCACGATGCTTTCAAAACGTTCTCAGTTCAGTTAGTAGTTCCCTTAGGTACGTCAGGAGAAATAAAATCAATCTTTTATTTTTCAAAAGGTGCTCCATGTTGACTGCTATATCAATAACAATGTTGTTTACGAAGTATCTGTGTTTAAAAAAAAAATGTCTTTTTTTCAACCCGGAAATGAACATAATCGCTTTCAAGGCATTCGCTATGCCCCATAAAATGCCAACGTAAGATTTTCATTTGTTGTTCACACTTAAAAGCGTGCTGTTAGCGGTACAGTCTGGCTAAATGGCTCAGCATCATGTTTTAAATCCAAATGCCATTTTTATACCGGCCGCGAGTCGCTGTTTGATCTCCATCAGCAAGTCATTTTTGCCAAGTGAAAAAAGAGCCCCATACTGACTGGGTAAACTAATCATTTCAAAATGATTTCACACCAATTCAGGTTCTAAATGATCAGCAACTCGGAAAAAGAGATACTTTAATAAAAACGTTAACCGATATTTAATGGTTAGACACTCGGCCATAAAATGATAACAATAAACTGTATTCGTCCAACAAACAAAATTCGTCCCTTCTTTCATCACCATACGTAATAATATAACCATGAGAACACTTTTGAAAATGGCAGATGACTCAATCACGTTTTTGTTGTCATTTCCAAGGTCAGAAGAAAATAGTTTTGTTTATCCAAGTTTTTTCGATCACGTGTTGGCCTCGCGCATTTCCTAAAGAGCCATTTAAACGTGGAGTGCCATGTTCATAAACAAAAGCCATCACACAGCAGTTCTCGCCGACATAATTAAGTGGATATCTTTAATTGTTTGTTCTGGCCCACCATTAAGAGAATGAAAAGGTTAACATTTCTAATGGACTGCTTATTAGCGCGCGCGGAAATATGTTGCGGTTATAGATGGGAAGGTATTCAGGGCCGTTACAACAACTTATCAACAATTATCTTCGCATTCTATTGAGTATTATTTCTAACAACGAAGTGAAGGTCATATAGGCTGGAATTGATGATTTCTAGATTTTACTTGATTGCGAATGATTTACTGTTAGAATGGCCGAACAATGCGCCTAAAATGGTATTCTCTTTTCAAGTTTTCCGGATGTAAAACCGTTTTCCCAAACGAAACACATTTTTCAATTCCCACATTAAAACATTTTAAACGAATTTGCCGTTGAATAAACCGCCGTAATTGTTCACATTTTCCGTCATAAGTCCACATTTCCAGTAATTTTACCAAGCCTGCAAATGTTTGTAGCCGAGAAACACATGAAATGTTTTTCCACGACAATTATGCTTGAATCAGTGTGATCTTTGAATTATCACCCGCATTCCAACTAATGATACTTGAATTCTCCGTGTACAAAGTCCTATCCGTGAATTAAACTGTGAAAACGAATTTTTACTGAAAAGCACGTAGACTGCGATTTTGAAATATAGCGGTACTCTCATTTTGTTAAATCTTGCTTTCTTACAGTAAATAACAATGCCAAGACAATTCACGAGTCTTTTTTAAGTCCATTTTGTCACTAACGCTCAAGTTATTTCAATCATTTTATCTTCTTCTAGTTTCAGTGCTTTAAACAGGTGCCAGTGCGCATTTTGAGCAATTGAAATTCCAGTTTTCTTGTGAGATTCCTTTTAGCTTGTACTACTGTTCATTTCTTAGGTGCTTTTAAATTGATTTTTGTGGGGGAAATACAACATTAACTAACAAATTAGGCCCCGGCAAATTAACTCAGTAGCAAAGCAAAATCGAAAGGATTCGCTCTTTAGACGAGCTCAGATGGTCAAGTCATAACTGTTACAGCGACGTTTTAGTCAATTTGTGCATGTAAAAAACTTCTTTGAACGAAAACGTTCTTGTGTGAATTCGTCGTATTGTTTTTTTCCCTGTGTCCTTTTTTTTACCTTGCTAAAGAACGGCTGCATTTTGGCCTTGATTGCTTTTGACGTGTGAACAGGCGCATAAAAGAAAGCCGAAGAGTTTTACACCTGCAGTTTGCCATCTGTCTCCGATTCGATCTCAACCTCGCTCGTTCCTCGGCTCCTCCGAAGAACAAGAGATAGGATTCTGGGAACGAGGTTGGTTTAAAACGTAGAATTATAGCGTACTTAACTTAAGCTAGGTACCTTCTTGTTTTATTCTAAATGCTGGCTCTTTTCGTTATCACAGCTCCTCAGAGACGCAAAAGAAAGGAGAGCAAAACCAGACGACAGCGCACGACATTCACAAGCGAACAGACACTGAAACTCGAGCTTGAATTCCACCAGAACGAGTACATCACTCGCTCCAGGCGATTTGAACTCGCAGCCTGTCTCAGCCTCACTGAAACACAAGTGAAAATATGGTTCCAGAACCGCAGAGCAAAAGACAAGCGCCTAGAGAAAGCACAAATGGATCAGCAGCTGAGAATAGCAAGTTACGCTGCCGGAGCGGGCATTACCTATCCTTCATCTTACTTCAATTATTACTCTCCTCACTACTACAAGAACAATCCCGCCATGCCCCAGGTCCCCGGCAGCATCAGCCAGAGAGTTGTATAAAGTTCAAACTTTGGGGAGAGGTGTCAGGGAATCTTCACTCTTGTATATAAAATTTCGTTTGTATGAACAATTTTTGTTTTTAAATTTTCATGGAGACAACCCAAAATTTAGATTTTGAAATATAAAAATGGTCTATACGCTGCCCTAAGTAAAAAGATATGAGATGACATTAAAGAAATATTTTACGATGTATAAAATTGCTTTGAAATCGAATAAACCTCAATCAATAATAATTTAGAACGGCAGAAAAACTCTAAACTGGTAACAGGAAAACAAAAGCGAAAAAGATGGCTAAAACAAACTTAGAAACATTTAGCTGATTTAGCGTACCTATTTGAACCTGGCGGTAAACATGCATGTAGATATTTCTGGGTTTTTCAGGTATCTATACAGCTTGTAGCATGGCAAGAAATTAATATTTCAGTTAGTGGCATTGTCACGCAGTCATGATACATCATGCATGCATCTAAACCTGGTGGAGTCCAGTAGCATTGGGGTACTTGTAGTCCAGAATCATCTCTCCTAGGTATAGACCATCTAGGACAAAATTGCATGTTTACCGACTGGCGCAATATGTTTGACTCACTGACTGAAAAATGCTTCAGTTCTTGACACATTTACTGGAATTAAAATTTTTTAAATGCGTCATTCGTGTCTGCTTTTTTAACTCGCAAATGACGTTATCAGTTATCTGTTGATCAGTTGCAAGTTATATTTATATCCGAATTTATCAAATCCGTGCCAATCTCACAAAAAGAAACCAGCAACATTCCAGGAAATGCACTGGCTTTTTCAGTCGAAGAATACCTGTCAACCCGTCACTGCAGATCATGGAAACCCACCTTGCTTGTGCGTGGCTGGCTAAATGCAGCTCCTTAACTGAACACATTGCACCCTGCTAGCCTTTCCTGAAAGGAAAGGACCATTTTGTAATTGTAAAAGCCACTCTTGGCCAGTACCCCGCCTTGGTTTTGACCTTCCGGACTCGACCTGGTAGCCAGACCCTGTCCTTTATGTTGGAACTCCCTTAATGTTAAGCCCCCGGTTTTAAAAGTAACAAGCTTTGCACCATTCTTGACAGCGTTCTCCGACTCAAATCCAGACATTATAGAGATAAGTCAAACCTTGTCTGCATACCAGGCCTTTGTTTTCTTTTCTTTTGTCATTTTTGTCTCTCAATCTCTCTAACATTTCATTACTGTTAGAATTCAGAACTCTATGGAAAGTGTATGCAGAAATTATCAAGGGCGTGTTGAATTATTCAATATTACTTGTAATTTTCAGCCATGTTTAAACAAGATGATATTGAACTCTACCAGTAACTAACGTATAAACCACCGAGGATACTTAGAAATCTGTACTGCACAGAATGCAATTGGAGCAATCGCACTAACAGTAAACCACAAAACATGTGACTAGCACTCAGATAATTTGAAGATGTGGTATGATTAGAATGATTCTCATTAGATCCAATGAAGTGAGGGAGTTAAATAAAGGGGTCTCAAAAGGTGACAGTCCCCTCTTCATTAGCAAGCCAGTGGTGGATCTAGGGGAGGACCCCCCGCCCCCTCCCTTATTTTTGGTAAAAAAAAGGAGAAATGACAGAAGGGAGAAAAGCCAGCAGGGCAAGTAAATCAAAACCGCTCCCCTTCCCTTTAGCTTAAGGTCTGGATCCGCCACTGCAAGCATGAAAGTAAATCCGTGCATCCTGAACCTTATCTCGGTTACTAAGCAATAGACCACAGTTTCTATGGTTTATAAGCGATAAACCACGCGGATGTTGTAGAACACGAGAAGAATTTGTAAATCACGAGCCAGGCGAGTGATTTACGAATTCTTCGAGTGTTCTACCAACATCCAAGTGGTTATCAGGCCTATAACAACCATAGAAACTTGTGGTCTATGCATATTTTGTATGTTATGTAGGGATCAACTAGCGCGCTCAGTCGAACCTCCACTAACGGACACTCTCGGTATATAGCCTACGTGGGGAGGGTACGGCTACACGTAGGATCCTCTGGTAAGCGGACACTTCCCATTAGCGGACACCAAACCGCGGTCCCGGCGATTTCTTCTCTCAAACACTACATTTTAACCTCCCGTAAGCGGACACCTCTCGTAAGCGGACACGGACACGTATTTGAGGGTCCGCAGGGTCTAAAATAACCTCATGTAAGCAGACAATAAACAATACATGAATGAAATTTCTAACAAAATAGGTTCAGTTCACCTAGATAAAAAAGCAGTGTTTGAGTCTGAACAGTACAGTGCATATGAAGGTAACGTTCCTATAAGTTTTTTTGTTTTTCGTTTCAGTACATCAAAGTTTTCTTTTTTTAACTTTTCTTCGAGCCAGTCACACGAATATTTGTCGCCTTGAAATCTAAACTCGCAAGGCAATTCCAAACCATATTCTGCTCCTCTGTTTATCCGCTTTCAAGAAATAACAACCGTTCCTGAGTTAGACGAACGCTTCAGGAACTTTGTCAACCATTGGGCCATGAGCTTGGCTACATGACCAACAACTTCCATACCAACTGCTATTTCATTCGGATGAGTGTTTCCTGTACAACTGCTACAGCGTTTTTGTCTACTCCATTTCCGGGCTCTCGCCTTAGTGAATGCTCAGAACTTATTGCAGGCTGCCATATATCCAGATATTCATGGTATCCTCGGACAAATGAATTTACTCTCACCACCGATTGTGAAGACATCTTATACTGTACGGGCCTTTAGAATGTTAACGTAAATGTAACAAAATGTATCTCGTGTTTCCTGTTGCATTTTATGCGCATTAGATGATTGTCATTTTCAAAAGTGTCCTCATGTTGGTAAAAAGTAACTATCAATCCGTGTCTGCTTTTGCGGTTCCCTGTTCTTAAAATGCTGTATGTACTTGTTTTGTTCTGTTCCTCTGTTCTGTTCACCTTCATCATTCAAGTACTGTATATATACATTTTTGTTTAGCGACAACTCTTTTATTATTGACCCATTATGTTTAAATTGGCGTTAGATTTATGTATGTACACTATAAAAGAAAAGCAACATCTAACAACCCTTTGATGGATAATACAGTTACAAGTGGTCTTAAAGTTTAAAATGCTTGTTCTGGTGCATGATATGCCCTCCAGTCCACCTTTTTTTGTCACCCTTCCGTAGGCGGACACCTCCCGTAAGCGGACACTTACCCTTGGTTCCGGGGGTGTTCGCTTACGGGAGGTTCGACTGTACTCTTACTGATCCCTGGTTAGGATACCCCCGGATCTAGTCACGTTGCACCATAAATAATTCGCTAATACACCTTCATGCATCTAGGTGAAGGAAGGCACTGTGAGAGAAAAGTATAGTACGGAATAGTTTCCCTTTTTATTTAAAGTAACATGCTCTTGTTGGTGGACTAATTACAACAGGTGCGGCATTTTTAGGTGTGCCTTCGATTATTATTATTATTATTATTATTATTATTATTATTATTATTATTATTATTATTATTATTATTATTATTATTATAGAGATGAAGGATACTACCAAAGAAGGCCTCCATATCAAGCGCCAAAGGGAGGAGAAAGAATTTGTCACCGCCGAAGAAGAAAGAAAATTCTGGGAGATGAACTTATTAGGAACGAGCTCAGCTGGGTCAATATTCTATGCAGTGTATTTTTACGATTAACGTCTTTATTTAATGCTGCGTTCTAGGCGGGAACTTTCCAAAATTGTAATTTCCACGTTATTAACAACTTTTCGAAGTAGGGTAGTGAATAATTGATTGCATGGTAATTGAGTTTGCTAATTAAAATTCAAGTGTCTTGATCAGTGTTTTCATCAGTTTTTGAACTAACCGGAGTAATCTGGAGTAATCTTGATCTAGATTTTCATTGGGTATCAAGATACATGCACCTGACCAAAATCGGGCTCTCCGATTGGCTTATAACCGTATGAATAATTAATGAGTTTGAGAAAATTTGATCTGAAATAGTTTTGTTCAGCCTGTTCCCCTCTTAAAAATATCTTAAGTCACCTAAAGAAAAACAGGGTATCGAAAAACAATTTTCGATAGCCTGAATGAAACCTCGCGGGCATAACAGTAGAACTGTGCTAAATCATGAAAACATAGCTTTCACGTATGATATAACACTTCGTCCAGCTGAAGGGTCATCAAAATTCAAGTTACTCTACTTCTCGAGATCTTAGTTTGAGAATTTCTTGGTACCCGGGCCACATCAAGATATATTACTTCTCAGCTCTTTGATTGGATCAGTGTGACATTGATTTTGAGTGAAGAGAAATGATAATATGATCAGATCACATGGGTTAAATTTCAATTTTCGACATGTTTGATCGAATACACTGCACATTTGAAGACAAGTTCACCTACGTACTTCTCCAAAGACGCCAAGAAAACTTATAACATAGCTATATATGCTAGCGCGCGCTCGCTACCTTCTCTCAACTATCTGCGTGCATCCCGAATTGGATGGACGCACGCTAGACATTGTCCAGTAACTTGTAGCTAACAGAACCTGACATAGCTGGTTTTACGAACAGTCGTAAGATAAAAAAATAAAAATAATAATAATAACAAGAAATCACAGAGGGCTTGAAATAATTATGATATGTTCATTGGTTATAAAAATGACATTAATTAAAATTAAAGTACTCCTGTATAAATTACTCTAGAACGCTTTATTCCGGAAGAGTGTAAAAAAGAATGCAAATTAGCTCAAATTGCCGATCTTGTTTGGGGTAGATAAGGAAACCTTGTAAGTGTACAAAAATCGCATAAAACCCAATTGTTATCGCATTAAATCGATAATGTGATTGAAAATATCTCTATTTTGAAACTTATCATAGCGTTAATACGATTTATTAGGTTTGTGGTAGGTTGTTATCTCATGAATAACATTACAACGCAATTTCCTTTTTTGAGTCAAACCACATTTGTATATCAGCGCTGGGAATTAGTCCTTACAGGCCTCCCTGTTAATCCTGTTGTTAATCGGAACTCTCGGAAATTCTGATAATGCTAGTAAAACAGGACTGCAACATTGAACGAATAGAAGTTTAGGAAGAAACTTCACTGTAGAAAATGACACTGTGTGATAATTTGATTTGGCATTTCCGTTTTAAACCTTTTGTTTGCCGAGATGAAACAAATTGCTTTATACAGTAGCGCATATCATCCAAATAAATTAATGCCGCCAGCAATAGATGAGAACATATAGGTCAGACGGGAAACTTGCTAAGTAAATTAGGTACCTGCGAAAAAGCCGTGAAGCTTTGATTACCCCAATCACAATCTTCTATCAGGAAAATTCCAAAACTCTCACTTCACGCAACGAAAAAAAAAGAAAACATCATTGACTGAGAAACAGTGGCTATCTTTCTCGAAAAATTTGTACGGAATTCTTTCTTTCCTCAGCCAAATAGTTATCGGTCTATTTGTTAACACTAATTAATTTTGCTAATTTTTTTATCATTTTAGCTAGTTTTTCTCGGATGAATATATTACCTATAGCAACTTGGCTTACATCCAATCTCCACAGTTACTTTAAAATTTGTAATGTTTATCATAACTCCTTGCAAAACAGTTTTAAGTCTGTTTAGCAAACGCCATTAAAATTTCAGAACTTCAGACCGGAGTTTGAGGCTCTGTTTTCCAATGTCAACTACACAACCAACGCCGTATACTGCAAGCATAAAAATCCACAAATTGCCTCTGAAATGACCTTATCTCCGATGACGATCGATTCATCCCGTGGTAAACCCTTTCAAAATAAAACGATTAGTTCAATTAAGGCACAATGATAAAAAGATTGTCATTCTTTCACTGAACGGGGAACAAAAGCTAAATTAAATTTCCATGACTATTAGACACAAATCAAGAACAGAGCATCTGCGAAGAAAGCTGTCACAAACAAAAGACAAGTTTATTACTATCGGAAGATTAAAAAAGAACTCGATTTCCTGTTTATAGCTTCGTCGTTACACTAAACCTG
>JAHPZR010052178.1:0-2500 GCA_019787425.1 Platygyra sinensis
CGTCACAGCATTAAAAATAGCAAAAATGTATATTTCATAAAAATATCTACCCACATCCAAATTTTTGTTTCCTCGCGTTTAAAGCAACGCGAGATAGCATTTGTACCCAGACTCCCACTTTTTGAAAATTGTACATAGCTCCCTTAATATTTATATTTTGTTCGGTACCCGGGCAGTCCGAAATGGCTCACACCATTGTGCTTTAAACCACGTTGACTGCTTTTTAAATAACAAAATAATTTCGTCACAGTGAGCAAAAACGCACTTCAGAGCAAAGTCACGTGACCAATGACGTCATCGCCCTTAGTCTTGTACAATAACTAGTTTATGGTAAGACTTATTTCTAGACAACGTGGGGGTCTTGCTGCCCTCAAACTGACCAAGTTATTTGGGATTGACGATTTTCCAGCTGCAAAGGATTCTGGGAAGGTTCTTATTATAATTATATATTGTTATTTTATTATTATTATTATTATTATTATTATTATTATTATTATTATTATTATTATTATTATTATTATTATTATTATGTGGTAAGAACATCAGTGACACACTCGGCTACGCCTCGTGTGCCACTTTTTTGTTCTTACCACATTTTGACGTCAGCTGTGATCTATTACTGAACAGACGCACGACCTCATGGAATCTATTTGTTAAGTGGATATAATACAATACAATGCTATGCATAAATAAGTCGGAGTATTGGACAACCCTCCGTGTTGATGGGCTTCGCGAAAGCCAGTCACAAGCGTTGAATTTTAAATTTGTTGCGAGACAAGTTGAAGCTTCAGTGGTAATACGGGCAGCAAACCTAACATTTGTTGCAGAAAGTAGAACTCAAGTCTACTTTGCGCAACATGTTGCCTCAACTTGCAACATTGTATTTTGTTGCAAGACAAGTTAGTCACAAACGTGGTAATAAGCGCAACAGAGGGTTTCAACTTGCAATGCAACAATGCTGCGAGACAAGTTGAAAAACAATGTTGTCCGTATTACCGGACCTTAACACTTCCCTGCTGCTGAATCCCCTGAGCAAAAAAAATGATCTCGTGAAGTAGAACTTAATCGATATCTTGGCACCTCCATTTGCAAATCGGAAAAATTGCTCACTTAATAGAGCAGCCAAACACATAAAAATCTGTTGTCTTCCTCGAGAGTCATCACTAAACCATTCAAGACCTTGATGAATACTTTCACAAGTAATTAGAGATATATTTCACTTCGTTTATCGTGTTTATGAATTCTAGTTGAGCGGAACTATTGCTCGAAATCGATCGATACTTCCACGTGCATTCGCAAGCACACGGAATGCCCGGATATGGAAAACACATTCGACTGCGCATGTCTCCGATCTTACATCCGACAAATTTGGGCTTTTTCTCGCTGTTGTAAAGAATAAGCTGCTGTCTCCCTAGGGCTCGCCGGATCTAGTCACGCTCTGTTATTACAAAGTTTACTAATTCAGAAAACTGTTAGCCATATGTTTTACTGTAATTTCCCTTCATTTACGCCATCACTAAATGTTTAAGTGTCATTTGATTGTCGGATTCCTTGAAATGCTACCAAGACAAAGTTTTGTGATCTTTCAAAAGCTTGCCACATAGCACGTAAATATTTTCGTATCTATTTCTATTGTTTGCTCCATGCATTATGTCCGTTACAGTCTATCATTCAGAATAACACAAATCAGCTTCAGTTACAAATGTTTCGACAAATTACATGTACTGCAAAATTTCCCCTATTCTTAGTTTACTTTATTCTCTTTAAGTCGTTAATATCGCCGCCATAAATTAATTTACTACATACGCCAAAATGGCTTCACTTTCCCTAACTATTGAGCAATCCACAGTCCATGTTTAATCACCATTCCCTTATTCCTTGGGGATCATTTTGGGGTCGAGAAGAAGAAAAGTGGGAATCATTTCGTGGTCGATTTGGGGATCATTTCAAGGTTGGGGATCTTTTCGGGGTCGGGATCATTTCGGGGGCTGTAAAAGACTGCTTTTTCATCGCTGGGCAGCAGGCACGACAATCCCTGGTCTTTACACGATGTTAATGTTAGGACGACGAGGTTGGAACCAGAATTGGAAGCGCCTGGCTTGAAGGATTGTGTTTGGGATCGCCGGAACTTGAAGACAAAACCGACCCGGGGAACGGAGAAGATCTTTTGACAGCCATTGCTGAAGATTTCTTTCTTTTTTGAGAATACTCAACTGCACGGCCAAGTATCTCAGCGCTCTAGGCACGTTTTCCGTCTTCCGAATCATCTACTAGACCATGTTGTTTGTATTCTTCGACCGTACTCCTGGACCGTATTCAGACTTGTCAGCAAGAACAATATGTTTTTGCCTTTCCGCGAGCAATTTCTCACCTTAAAGGAGGCCATCAAAGGATATAGTTGTTGACTTTCATCAGATCAAAAACATCGCCTTTGGTAACCGACATTACGTAAGGCAGAGAGAAAAATTAAACGAAATGAAACGAAATAAACGCGGTTCTG
>JAHPZR010052178.1:7500-12331 GCA_019787425.1 Platygyra sinensis
GTTAGAAGCCATCAACTCCAAAATGATCGACTGACGATCCAGCAAATTAATCGGGTATGAAATGCGATCGTTGATGCAAAAGAACTGTGTAGTGTTGATCACAAAGCGTCAATCTCCGAAAGGGTGTCAGCATTTCTGCTTTTATTCCATTGGTACGTTATCTTTTTATAGATCTGTCAAGTTCCACTATCGAAAAATTCGCGCAACGTGTTGCGTTAGGGGCCGTCAAAAGAAAAGTACTCAAAATAACGGAATTCACCTACACCCTTTTGTTCAAAAAACACACTGGCCGAAAGGCGGGTGCCATGGCAACTTCATGTTCCTCGACCAATCAAATAACCGCCGTTAAAAATTTAGTTCCATTTAAAACGCAAGTCATATTTTTTAAAATTTTTAACAACACTGACATTCGTCTCTGTTGACTGATACCACTACACCTGCGAAACTCCCGTTGATGAATTTATAACCTTCTAAAGTCAGAGGGTTATCTTCTTCAATCTTAAGGTAAGCACTTTTTAAAAAAAAAAAAAGAACACCTCTTATATGAAACTAAAACTAGGACAAGTGCTGCAAATCAAAAGCTAATTTACGAGAAAAAAGATGGTGTGGTCATCATCGAGCACTGATATGGTTTTATATTGATATTCAGTTCAGCATCCAAGCGTTCAAGAGCCAAATGTGCTTTGAACGGACTAGAGATCCGAACGTTTTGCGCAGTATTAAAATTAAAAGCAAGAAAAATAGTTTAAGACTAGACATGCACCGAGAGGTAAAATGTTGTGATCTCTCACGTGAAAACTTTGCTAACGGCTAACCGTTCGTAAACCGTTTAGCAGCCACTTAAACGAGATGAGATAGGGTGTTCGAACGGCTCCAGCTACATCAGACGTCTACATCATGTAGCAGTTCAGAAAATATTGTCATCCCTTAGAATGGCTCGAGCTATCCGTTCAAACAAACTACTGTCATCTGTTCGAAAGGCTCGCCGGAGCTATCCGTTCCAAAACAATCGCCAACTTTTCGAACTGCTCGTCGCAATCCGCTGAATAAACACACGACGTTATTCATACATATTCATTTTCAGAGGCAATACAGTTACGAGGTAAAAAAAAAAAAATTAATTATACAATCCATGGCTGTTATTCGTGGCAAAAAAAAATCATCAACCGTCCGAGCTGGTACAAGCTGTTCCTCCCAAAAAAGGATTATTCAGCCATCTGCTTAGCTACTAAGCTGAAGTGTGTTTTCGAGTGCAACAAACTTCAATTTAATCTTTAAGCCAAGTTCGTTGGCATTGAGTAAAAATTGTTCAGCAGACATAAAAGAAAAAAATGCCTTCTTCGTGACAAAGAATAATATTGCTTCAGAGAAAAAACATCGAGCAAATAAAAGTAGGGAGAAATCCTTTTTATAGCGGCTGACGTCGATAGTCAAACTGTTTGGTTTGTCAAAAAAAAGTACTGTTTGGGCAGTCCTGCTGCAAAGTAGTACTTTTCTCTCGGTTTGCCATTCTCTCGTCTATCAATGAAGAGCAGGAAAACTACTTTTGCACGGACTTGATATCAGATAAGAAAGCAGTGACGTCATCTGCGTATTGAACAATTTTATATTGATCTGATTCTAATTTAATTACTCGTTTCTAGGTCGAATTACAACAGCTAATATCTCTACCGCAATTATGAATAAATATTGAGTTAAAGGCTCTCATTTCCTCACGCCTCTGCCTGCCGAGAACAAGCCATTATTTAATTTACAAGTGGATATATTGCTGTCAGTAAAGTGTTTTGACCATCTAACAAGACTATGACCAAAGCCAAAGATTTCTAAACATATGAACATAAAATTTCAATTGAATGCTTCTTCGAAATCTATAAATAGAAGTATTCCTGGCGAATTGCCTGTTATGATGTATTCCATCACATCAAGATTATATCTTGCAACTTCCCCTATATGGGAGCCCATATCAGTCAAAAGTGGTTTGAGTTCATGACTGGTGATCAACTGAGAAATCGATCGCTGTGGTTGAGTTTATCGATTCACGGTGGTCGGCTGCTAGGGCGTTTCCTCCCGTTCCTTCCAAAACTAAGAGTTCTAGGCCATAGATAGAGGTATAATCCATCGAATGCAACGAAACTTGGCAGGCAAGTAGGTTGATAAATTACCTATTTATTGTTGTTTGTATCATCCTATGTGACTGCTATTGTGACGTCATATCAGGCAGTAGAATGGTCAATTTTTTTTTTTTTTAAGTACGCACACACGTAAGTAAACTGAGCGAACAATACTGCGTTCTTTATTTCTTGCTCGAAATAGTTGCGTGAATACAAGCAAAGAACAAAGCGTCTTGCCGTTATTTTGAGCAAACTCGGCGCAAACAAAGCATTGTTTTGGTTGTGGATCCTCGAACATGCGCTCAGCGGCGTTTTTCGTTTGATAGTATAGCTATTATTTATATAAAGCAAAGAGCTAGACGTGTTTCTTTAAACCAAGCCGAACAATGGCATATTAATGTTTGTTTTGCAACGCAGCGGACGGAGTCGAGGTTTGGCTGGAATGCAAAGGGACAAGGCACCAGTGGAGTGGCCCCGAAGCAAAAGCGGGGACCCGACTGAGGGATCGATGCTTGGACGGTTGCTATTGAAACCAACGCCGAAGCGAGGTCCTTTGCATGAGTCACACTGGCCGAAGCCAGTGGAGAAGGGGAAAGGGGGAGGCAGGGAGACGAAGAACTAGGGGAAATAAAAAGGGAGGCTGGGAACGACTAAACAAACAACTTGCACGGAGAAAGCTGCAAACGGCACACGTCAGCATGACAGCGGACGCGCCAAGGCAGATCCCGGCGGGCGAGCGAGGCTACGCCGGACCAAGGCTGAGGCTGCGCTCCATACATTAACTTCTGTCAATCAAAGATAGACACCAATACACGAACGTCGCTCCTTTGCAACCTCGCCTTTTTGAATTGTTGTAGGCTGGCAAACAACGATGCATTGTTTAGTGTAAAGAAGGTACAATGCAAAACTAAGTAAGAATATGGTATAAATTTTGTTTTAGTTTTTAGAATTTAATCAAAGTGGTGTTTTCATCACCAAAAATCTTGGTTGCGTACAAGTAAAATGTTAAAAATAAAAACAAATGCTAGAAAATTTCAAATTTTCTGGTCACTTCAAATACGCAGGTGCGTATATTCGTATAGGACGCTACGCGCCTGCATATACGATGTTCAAATTTGGCATTAGAAAGAAAATTTAGAAAAGAAACACGGTAAAAACATGATAATAGCATTGAATACTATCTTTTTTCTATTTAATGCAACGTTCAAGGGATAAGTAAAATCACCTCCCATAATTAATATTTTCCTTGTTCCCAATGTCATTAGTTCTCATTAAATTTGACAGAATATGATACAATTTAGCATCGTAGATTTTTGCAATTGCACAAAGTTTCGTCTTTTATTTTTTTAACAATACAAGCCTACCACTTAAATCTGTTTGATTCGTCTGAGACTAGGTTTACACTAAGGGAAATTTTTTCCGGATTCGTGACGAATCAGGAACGTTTTAGTACCGGATTGAATTTGCCGTTTACACACAAGTGAACGAATCCGAAATAAAAACTCGCCGGTTTTGGACATGTTTCCTGAGATTTTGAATCCGGAATTGAAAGTCGGAGCTTTAAATCCGGAAACTTTTGAATCCGGAGAGTTTTGTCGTGTAAACAATCCCGCTATATTTTTCCGCCATCGAACTTTTGATTTTGCAGTAGAACCAAAGTTGGCGAATCGAGTAATACCGTCACAGTGGTAGTCTCATCGATGGGTATTATTGATGGCGGTATCTGGTTGCCTTATTCTGTTACAGTTCCAGGTTATCTTTCATAATTTGTAATGCCACATTTCTTAGAACCCAAAATTATCGACTTCCTGCACACTTTTTATCCAAAATTGACGAATGAGGATGATACGATCGAAAACCTGAACGATTCTGGATAAGAACAGGGCAAATACCTGGTTGGACAACATGTTGTGGAAAGAAACCTCAGACTGTCTCAACCTACCCCTAGTCTTTTTCTGGCGGCATTTTGTTCCTCGTTGACCATTTCATCATTACTGTTCCCGGAGTTTCCGCCGTGTGTAAGCGGTCGGGCCCAATCTGGATATCCCCTTAGTGTACACTCCAACGAATCCGAACACTCTAAAATTGGCGAATCCGGAAACATGTACGAATCCGTAAAAATCTCATCTAGTTTAAATCCGATCTGAATTTTGATATCCCCAGACCGTTCTTTATAAGCAACGCAACACCTCTGGCACTAGCTTGTGCTCCAATGAGAACACAATATTTACGCGCCCCACTCTTTTGTCCACAGGCCCTCTTGTTCTTAATTGCTCCAGTGCGTTTCTTGTAAGAATATCAAATCAGCTTTTTGTTTTCTACGCCAAGGAAAAGATAGCTCGACGATTTTTGAAATTACTAAAGCCTCTCGAAAAAGAAATATATAACATTTAAACGAAAAAGAGAAACTTCTGTAAATACTTTTTCTTTTCAAGGGTAATGTTAAGCACCGTACTGTAACGGAATGTAAATAGAGTATTTGGTGTACTGCCGTGAATATCGTGATTGATGTCTGTAATGTATGTAACTTAAGTACCGCACTGTAAGTAAGTAAGTAAACCAATAAAAAAAGTCAAATAATAATAATAATAATAATAATAATAATAATAATCACATCACAATAAATTACAAGATTAAAAAAAAGGCTAAAAGAACATTTGAGTTATTATTATTATTATTATTATTATTATTATTATTATTATACTTCCTTATACTCAGTG
>JAHPZR010052182.1:0-23094 GCA_019787425.1 Platygyra sinensis
CATGCATTATCAAATAATAAGATATACGCACGCTCTGATTGGCCGAGAGGCGTGTTTTGCATGAGAGTAATGTACACATGGTTGTCACGTCACGCTTCTGTTTCCCGGCACAATTAAAACATTTCAAAGCGGATAGTTCAACTCTCAAGTACAAATATTAAGGAATTTAAATGAAGAAAATTTTTCCAAGTTTTGATTTGGGGATTGACATCTCTTTCCCTCACACCCGTGGAAAGAAGCAAAAGAAAGAAGAACAACAGCCCTTTGCATGCCTCAATGTTAGTGAGCTAGACGACCTTTGCCGAGGGAGCTCAAGCGAAGACAACAAATCTTATGCAACAAAATACACAGTAAACGTTTTTCAAAATAATTTTTGTATTTAATTAATACAGTAAAATTCTCAAATCACATTCTGTCTTTTGAAAAAGATGTGCATAAAATTAAACGCCAACTAAGCTTATATGCTATAGTCTGCGAAGCGAAATCTGTTCAAATCAAATTACACGGCCGATCGGTTGCCGTGTTTTGGCTGTCAAATGTTCAAGAAATCACCATTAAAACTTGGAAGAATGTACCAGACAGCTCACCAGACTGATGGATTTAATGCCCTTCGACTTAACTGCATTAACTCAAACTGTGCCTGCTTGTGCTATGATTCCAAACCAGCAAAACTTCACAAGGGCACGATGAGCGATTCAGCTTCTCAACCATCTTCCCGGGCTGCCAAATCGGGCAAGTTTGCGTCACTTTCAAGAGCGATCAAGTACAGTGGTTTCATCTTGAAGTTCTTTCCTTACAGAGTCGTAAATCTTTTAAACATTTCTTCTGTTTTCACCGAACTTATGGCATTTCTCCCAAAGATTTAGAAGGATCAAAGCTGATATCGCTTTCACTTACACTGCGCTCGCTTGCTCGCTAGCGCGGCGATTTTGCCACAAATTTTGATTTTTGTAACGCGAAATTTCATTGGTTCGTGGTTATCAGATGCGCGTTTTGATTGGTTAGTGTGAAAGATGATTGTCTAGAGCGTGTATTGAGAAAAGCTTTTTGGATCAAGAAGTTAATAAACAAAATTTCTCTTCATTTGTCGAATTAATTTGAGAAATATTTATAAAAGCAATAGAAAACTTTTTTCCTGTGTTTGCATAGCCTGATATAAAACACTCCGAGGGGTTGAGAGAATTACTTGACAGTTATGCAAACCCTCGGACTTCGTCTCGGGTTCGCATAACTGTCTTCGAATTCTCCCAACCTCTCTCGTTTGTTTCTATCAGGCTATGCAAACACGGAACACGTTTTTTCTATTGCTTAAATCAGTCTCTCATTATCGATAGGATGTTCATTTGATTTTGTTACAGTTTCCCTATCGCATTCACATGAATTGCTGGACAGCGTACTGGCAGTGGCCCTTGACCACATAGTATCCGATTACGGCGCAGTCACCACAGACGTCATGTTGTCAGACTGACTGTTATATCCAGAATAGCATTCCTAAACTTAATACGTTCCTACACGCCTGTATCTGTCACGATGTTTTTTCAACTCTTGAGCTCCGATTTCATTATGTCAACTCCAATCTCTCCCAGAAGATGTCCTGGAGTTTGGTAATTTAAGAATTGGTGCAGCCGTAGTTTAAACAGTCTTAAAGCAGTGTTATGTTAAATATCTTAATCCTTTTTTTTGCTTTCTTTCTAACTTTCCATGTGTACGTTTAACTTTTGTTATAGCGAATTCTAGAAGAGGACTGTCATGTAAATAATTTTTCGAAATATTGAACATTTCCTCAAACGCATAATACAAGTTGTAGATAATGCCGTGTTTTGGCAAAACGTATTGTTATATTTCGAAAAACGATCCACTCAGTCAAGTTTTTAGACGTTTGCTATTGTGGCACATGACATACCATATATGGGGCGTGGTTGGGTAACATTTAAAGGAAACGTGAATCGAACAAACAGGTAAACATTGATGCCCACTGGACGTCAGGAGCCAAGAAAAAGGAGGTTTTGAGATTTCTTTAGCAACAGACTTAGTTAAGTTTTTCTCCCCTTAATTTTCCTAGAATTAGTATAGGAAATAGCACGATTTCAGGGGTATTTGGGATAATATACCGCGAGTGATATTTCAAAACTCACCAAATATATCCACGATGCCGGGCCGCGGCGAGGATTATTTGGGGAAGTTTTGAAATATCGCGAGCCCGGTATTTATCCCAAATACCCCGAAGAAAGCGTTGCTAATTTTTTTTGTTTATACTACAAGGCAAAGAGAATTTCGCACTTTTCGTAACACACATATTTTTTTTAGTCACGAGCAATTGATTGGGTTTACTCACCCTGTCCCACGGAGGAAGGCGAGCTTTCCCTTCGCAGTACTTTTGCGACTGTTGACAAACTCTCTGTCCTCGGCAATGGAAATGTTGCTGCCTTTTCCTTTAAATGACGGTCCCAGGGAAGCTACATTACTCGCAAACTGTCTGGCTCGTAGTCTGAACCATCCTTCTTTCTCACCTCGGCGAAAAGCCTTTGAAGCTTCTCGTCAAGTTCCTTGGCTTCGAAGCTCACAATATCTGGACTGTATCCTTTTTCTTCAACCCATGTCGTCCAAACAGTAAGCCAGGTCTTAGTGCTTTTCTTTGTGTTCGAATTTTCGGCATTTTCCTTAAACTGTTGCAGTTCTTTCGCGTCACAATCGGGAAACCTGTCCGCCTTTGTTTTAAATTAGAAACAATCATTTGTCAGTTACCATGGAAACTGACGTAATTTTTACATGTAAGTATTTCAAATTTGGCTTAAATACTACTTGTCTTAGCCAATCACATTTTAAAAATTTCTTAGCCTGTAGTATAACGAGAGAAATTCACGCTGTGAAAAACCCCGAGAGTTTCATGATAAACGAGAGCGAAAATATCAGCGGTGAGAGCGAACTTCCTTTTTCGTTTATAGTGTTTTTCCTGGTTATTCGAGGGCGGCGCTTATGAACTTTTTGTCCCAGATGCGGCGCTTATTCGAGGGCGGCGCTTATTCGAGTAAATTACGGTATTGTATAACTGAGCATCTTTATATGATTGGTATAAAATCTAGTTTTACCATTACGATGAAGATTAATGGACATCACTAATGATTATATGACTAAAGAGCTTTGTTCCTTACTTTTGAAGATAACTAATGTACTTAAAAATTATTATTATTCAACTTTCATACCTGTACGAATTCCCGATTCTCTGGTTGGTTGATTTTGTGCCACGTGACACTGGGGTTGTGACGAAACAACTCTCCTTGACGTCATTATCGTGGTGGAATAGCCGTGCGTGTTTGTAAATTCTGTACACCACTTTCATTACACCAGGGCTTCGGCTGACTCAAAGTTTGACAATTTTTGTTTGCAGTGTATTCAATTTGAGTAATAAAAATGTTAACGCACTCATTGCTCGTGATTTATCGGGATTTACCTGCACTCGTTCACTAACAATGAACTCGAAATTTTCAATACCGCACTCGGCGGCCTCGTGCGTATTGAATTTCTCATTCATTGTTAGTGAACTCGTGCAGGTAATCCCGATAATTCACTCGCTGAAGTGCGTTAACCTGTAATTTTTTTATTTATATCAAATATAAGAGGGTATCGCCAGTTTCAGCCGGGCATGCAATATTAGAAGCCTTGTTATTCACTTGCAAATAGGGTTTCAAAACTGTAAGTGACCGTTTTCAATCAGTGTCCGGATACTGTAGTCTGATTGATAAAGAGACCCCAGACTTCACTCCAATAACTCAAATATTAAATAACTCAAAATAGGTGAAATCATTGTGTCAAAAATTTGGGTGCAAAGATGGTTTTCAAACTGCTGAAATCGATGTGTCGTCTTACGCTAAATTATAGAGCATGAAACAGGTATACAAGGGTTTACAGGGTATTACACTGCTATACAAGGTTTACAAGGGATTTCATGGGGTTACATAGGTATACAAGGGAATACAAGGGATTTTTCAGGGGATTACAGGGGATTTCAAGGGAGTACAGAGGATTACAGGGGTATACAAGGGTTTTACAGGGTATAAAAAGGTTACATGGGCTACATGGTGATCACAGGGGTATACAAGAAATAACAGGTGTATGCACGGGTTTACAAGGGTAACACAGGGAAAACATGGGTGTACAAGGGTTTACATGGGATTACAGGGGTATGCAATGGGATTACAGGAGTATAAAAGGGGTTATATGGGTGTCAAGAATATACAAGGGCATTACAGGGGTATATATATACAAGGGGCATACAAGGGGTTACAGAGGTATACAAGGGTATACAAGGAATTACCATGGATTACAGGGGTTTTTCAAGGGATTACAGAGGATAAAAGGGGTATACAAGGGTTTACAGGGGATTACCAGGGATTACAAGGGTTGAGAAAATTCCCTATTATGATACACCTTAATAATGTTACTTAAAGTACCTACAACAAAGGTAACTTTAGTGCGGACCTCCGTGGAAACAGCATCACACGGATACCGTCCTCAGCGAACTACACGGGTGATTTCTTTAAAATTTAAGCCTTCAAAGCTTGATTTTTTTCCTGACACCAGACTTGATTAGTTGTTATCTGATTCTTGAAGAAATCCAACTTTGAAACGATGTTTCGATAGGGTACTTTTTAGCCCAAAATGTGACCATGGAGTCGAGCTTTGTTCGTTTCCAAGAAACTCGATTTAGCCGTGCTCAACACGATTATGCAAAGTTTCGAAGGCAAAAACCCACCAATTTACTGGAAACTGACATCTAGTGCACTGAGGCTAACACTCAGCAACGTGAAGGCTTGGAAAGTGACTGAAGTTGGACATAACAACCCAAGTTTCGGAAGCCAGGTAAAGCTGTAGTTATAATAAAATCTGCTCCGATAGGTCGATTTTGATATAGGCTTGAATGTCGGAAATGCTCGTACATGTGCTGATACAAACGGCCATAACTTTTGAAATACTGAAATCGTACAGGGGTTTTTTGCATATTTTTGCCGATAAAGGACTACACTTTGCAGCTGTGTAGACTAGAGGTTCCAGCTAGGTCCCAAATTTTAAAAATTAGCTTCTAAATGAAGGCCATTTCCAGCCATCGTTCGATGGCGAATAATAGTGTTCAGTAATATGCTTGATTTCGTCTTGCCACTTAAATTGAGACAAAATTGGTTAGTATCTCGGAAAACTAGAAAGGTTTATGAGCAAAATGATATAAGACTCAATACTAGGCGTTGCCAATGAAATATTTTACGGTGTCACGAAAATTACCAATTTTATGCTTTTGAAGACGGCGCGACGGGCCCTGACGAGGCGAAATATTAAATGACTCCTGACGTGACTAGAAAATCATTTTGAATCAAAAGAAAACTTGTTTTATTCTAACCTTGGTAAAGTCTTTCAGTTGCCAGAGTTTCAGGCCAAATTATTTTTTCAAGCGAAATTGAGTGGGTGGTTCTTGGTGAGACAGCCTCTTAACAACTATTCACCGAAGTGGAGGTGGCTAGCGGTGGATATTTACCGAGCCGCGAAGCGGCGTGGTAAATATCCAACGCTAGCCACGGACACTGAGGTGAATAGTTGTTTTAGTATATACTAAAACAGTGAGATAATATACACCAAAAAAATTAATTTGGACGATTTCTTCACTTATCACGGCCGCAAACGGGACGCCATTTTCTCTTGAGTTGTTCAGAGGTAAATAGCACAGGATATTCGGAGTTTGACGAGCCAATCAGCGCGCGCGTTTAACACTATCCACTGTTTTAGTATATACTAATCTCGGATATTCCCCAGTTTTAGCTATGGAATATTCGGTCACGTGACGTGTTTAGGCCAATCGCGCGGGAGCGGAAAAAGTTTGATGAATTATAACTAGCACCTATTCACCGAAGTTGAGGTGGCTGGCGATGGATATTAACCAAGCCGCGCAGAGGCGAGTTAAATATCCATCGCTAGCCAGCGACATTAAAGCTAAATTTTAGAAATTAAAGCTAAATTTTATTGGTTTTTAATTTTACAAAACGACCGGAAGTTGATGTGGCAGAAACAACAGCTAGCAAGTGGAAAGTCACATGGCATGGTCGTCGTTTGTAAACTTAGTTGATTGAAAAATTAGACAGCGAAACAGGCGCGTCTTCTGAACCAAAATTACCATCATCTATAATTTAAGGAACGCCTAATAAACGAAGGATATTCAACTTTGGTCTGAAAGTTTGAAAAGCGTTCAAGTTTTTTTCATCGAGAAGACTTATAATTGTGCACTTGCGCATAACAGTTGTAAAGGTACGCGGAAAATTTTGATCATTTCGCCATGTGCGGACAGACGTTGTGTCAAAATAATTCTCGACAAGAACTTTATCAGCGTTCCCTTTGCTGTGGCTGCCTTCGCATCAGTTCGAGCTGGATATGTGGAGTTGATTTCTGGCCAGTTTCAGAGTAAGGGACAGAAAATACCTTAGCATCGGATTCATCCTCAGAATCTCCGAGACCCTGATGGTTTTTCCTGGCTGGTAATGATTCGAACCGACTTCGGTTCAGCTCATCAAAATACTCAACTCCTTAATAGACTTTTCGCAAGGACAGAATTGTTGGCGCTAGGTGGCGTGATTCTCTCGTCCTCGTAGGCCAAAAAAGAGACTGAGGTAAAACCAGGTCGTCCTCTCTAGTTTTGCGGGATTTTTTCTCTCTGCCCGTCCGACCTCACAACCGTCGAGCAGTTTCTTCATCTGTTTATTGGAAATTGGGTCCTTACATATTTTTCTTATGGGCTCTATTAGGCCGGCAATGTTACCTGTTTTCCTGAGGTCTTTTACAAATGCTGTAATGCTTTTTTGCGTCAGTAAAGTCAGAGATAGTGGAAAGCGGTTTTTTGAGCGGCAACGAGCAAAGGAAACGATCAATGGCGGCTCTTATTTCATTGACGAACTTTTGTTAACTGGCAATGTGCAATCTTTAAGGTCGGCACACACGATGGGACTAGTTCCTGCGACTAGTCGCTGCAACAAGTCGCATCGTGTGAACTGGCCATTTTTGCCACAAAATCTAGTCGCAGGGACCAAAATTTGGTCCCTGCGACTAGTCCCACGAATTCAAACTGGTTTGAATTCGTAGGACTAGTCGCAGGGACTAAAGTTGGTCCCTGCGACTAGATTTAGAAGCAGTTCACACGATGCGACTGGTTCCTGCGACTAGTCGCAGGGACTAGCTGCCAGTTCACACGATGCGACTAGTCCCTGCGACTTGTTGCAGGGACTAGTCGCAGGACTAGTCCCATCGTGTGTGCCGACCTTTATTCCTCGCGGACGTGCAAAAACTCTTTAGAAAAACATTCAGTTCTTCTTGTGGCATTTCTTCTGTCGGTTTCGAAACTTTGGTGCCACCAGGACTAGGAAACCACTCAAAAACGTTAAGGTAAAAGTTGCAATCTTCATGAATTCGTAAATCTCTATGTTCATATTTGAAATTTTCGGGCTCAGCCGGAGTTTAAGGGAAACTTAACGGGTATGTACCGTTGAATATTTTCATCCCGAACTTTACGGCTTTTTTGTTGTTACTGGGATGGCATTGTCGGTAATTTCTTGTATTTCGTCTGTAGATAGCTCACCGAATTTGTTCTTTTTACATCCAATTTTTTGTCGACGAAACTCGGCTTCCCACAAAAAATTTACATTTGCCGCATTAATTTCCATATAAGGTCAAACGTAGGTATAATGGCTGGAAATTGAGATGCCATGAGCCAATCAGAAAGCTAGAATTACATTATCCGAGGTTGAGAATTTAATAAACTCGGATATTTCCCAATTTTAGCTGGGGGAATATTCAGTCACGTTACGCGTTTAGGGCAATCGCATGCCAGAAAAAATGTTTGACGGATTATAACAAGTAATAACAAGTAAATTAACAACCTTGCAGTCTCTTTTTAATAATATTATTTTGTCTTGTTTCGTTTTCGGCTCGAGAGCCTAGGAAAGGGGACTGAGACTCAAAACATCATGTTTTATATGACGACTAAACGATGTCACAATTAAAAATGTCCACCATCTTTTTTTTTATTTACTATTAAATGTCGCCGACAAACTGAACATTTTTGTCCGTCAAGTGACATTACGCGCCAGGCCTCCGCTCAGACTATGTGCGTTTCCCCTGAGCGGAGTTGCTTGGTAAGTTTTGATCAGGGCGGAAAAAGGCCGGGCGGTGAGATGGGCAGTCCGCTCTTGGGCCAATGTGTGACGCGGAGAAGGACTGGCACGAGCGCTCCTTCCAAGCTTCCAGTGCAATTAATGGCTGCCAAAAATCTACTCTTGACAAACCGGAAATGGAATTTTCTTTCTTTATTTTGAAGCCACCAGTGACCTCTTTTTAAAGGCCTCTTTGATACTTTTGCCCCAGATCTCAATACCATTCTGTCTGTTTAAACATCACTTAAGAATTTCCGTTGTAAGCTGCTCAAATCTGAGTGAAATAAGACAGTGTCGAATGCAGGAATGTCTCGCTCATCATGACCAAGTTGTGCTCCGCTGCTTCTTTTAAGAGTATACCACATTACTCTAGTCCAAATTTTACATATGTTGAAGATCGAGAGCTTTTTCATAACATAGTAAAAAATCAGCTTGATATATTTTGATATAGCAACGTTTCAGAACTTCAAAGTTTCTCTACTCTTGCCACACGTTTACCAGGATTTTGCCCGAGAGTCTATCGCGACCAACAAGTAATAACACTTTGCGAGTTTGAGTTCAGGCTGAATTGCAAGCAACACGTAATGTTTCATCAAGACACAGAAAAGTTCGTCTGTAAATACTGTTCAGTCTTATTTGTGTGAAAATCCAATAAATCGCTGGTTATCGATGAAGAAGAGCGCTTGCCGATGCGTGTTTTGTAGCTAAACATGGCAAATAGAACTTCAATTGCGCTCTTTCGTGTAAAATCGTACATTGAACTCAAACAACTCTAGCTTTAAATACATTTAATACTGATTAATGCTTGAGAAAATGTTAAAAGTTCAGCTGGAAATATGGGAAGACAGCAGAGATAATCAGCAAAGTTACGCCGGGTGGCGCTTACTTTGACCAATCCGAATAACGATTGTGATTTTGTTTGAGTTCTCCAAACTCCCTGTCTAATTTATTTTCGCGGTATAAAATGTCACTATGTTAACGGGAACACGTACACATGATGTTAATAGCTTTATAGTGTTGGCGAAATCTGTTGCAGCATATTTCAGCACTAAAGATGGCGAAAAAAATGTTTTGTCAAGTTTTTGACACCGACTCGGACACGCAAGTGCACTCGCCTCACTATGCAAATTAGCTTCTTGTACGCGTCAGATTTTCCTGTCAAAATTAAAACTTCACCAAACTCGCCAAACAGGTAGAAAGAATAAAAAACTATCGTAAGCAGAAATTGGTTATGATTAAGAATTGTTCTGAGAAACTCACAAACTAACTCGATACCAGAGAAGAGAGCTTTCTTGCATAAACTTTATTCATAAGTCAAAAGCTTACGCGTACAACTATATATATATAGCTAGCGCGAGAAGATCTTACTTATTCACTGCGCGAAATTTAAAGTCCTGTTTTCATCCCAGAAAAACTCACCTTTTGCGAATGCCTCAGAACAAAAAAGAAGGGAGTTTCGTGTAATTTTTTTTTAAGAAATCAAAGTTTGATTGTAAGTAAGTGAAATCTCCTCGTTTTAGTAGACCCAGTCTTCTGCATCACACCTTTTTGCTCGGACCCGCTCGTTTCGCCGCCCTACGTATAAGCGCCCTGGTTTTGATCTTATCTTTGTTGAAGATGTCCGCTTTTGTAAATTAACAGTTATTCCGTAACTATCGCCCCTATTATGATATATTTCTGATTCCTCTTTAGCGTGATTCTCTAACCAAGTGACAAAGCTGATCCATACAAATTATTGATTAAATACTTTGTCGCTTCGAACGTTTGCGGTTGTTTTCCGGCCGATTGACGACAACACCAAAAGTTTCCTTTTTTTTCAAATACTCATTACAACAATCATTGCTCAAGACAATTTACTGAGGAACAAGTTATTACTCTACAAGACAGACAAAATACACCGATACATCAAAATCCCAACACAACACTAAACAGAAGGCAGACCCTCTGCAACAAAACAATGGCAATTTCTTCTGGGAAATCTACAAAGATTTTTCCAGAATTTATTCAAAGGGAGGCGGTTTTATTAAGCTTGGCGGGATAGAAGGGGCGCATATTCCGAAGGAGTCACTTGTTTTGAGTGAGAACGCTAACTCCTCGATTGACCAGTAGGTAGAGTGGGTAGCTCTGTAAGCCGTAATTTTAAGATGGGGGTTTAGGAATATACAGTTGAACAGGACCCTCTACAGCGTTTGGACGCAGGCACATCTGTTAAAATTAACATCTTTACAGACTTTGTTGCCCTGGAAATGTCAAGTGGTAGGGGTACCAATTAAAATCAGGATTTGCATTAGTCTACTGAGTTAGGTGATACCTAATTAAGGTTAACGCACTCAGCTAGGTAATTATTGGGATTGGCTCTGCACGAGTTCACTAATGACCTTGGCCACCACAACTGTCAGCGGCAAAAGAATTAACCTCCCGGCAAAAAGAATAACCTCAACGGCAAAAAGAAAAATACTCTCGGCAGAAAACGAATAACCTCACGGCAAAAATAAAAAGACTCACGGCTAAAAGAATAACCTCGACTCAACGGCAAAGGAAATAAGAATCTAAATGTCCTCTCGACATCGAAGAAATTTTGCCGTTGAGTCTTTTCGTTATCCGTAAAGTTTTTTTTTTTCTTTTTTCTTTTTTTTGCCGTGAGTCTTTTTCTATTTGCGCGCGAGGTTTTTCATTTTGCCGCAGAGGTTTTCCCTTTTTAGCCGTGAGTCTTTTTTCTTTTTGCCGTGAGTCTTTTTCTTTTGCCGCGAAGGTTTTCCTTTTTAGGCACGTGAGTGTTTTTCTTCTTGCCGTGAGGTTTTTTCTGTTTTTGCCGTGAGTCTTTTGTCTTTTTTTTGCCGTGGGGGGGGGGGGGGGGGGGGTTTTTCTTTTTGCCGAGAAGTTTTTTGCCCCTTTTTTACAGTGAGTCTGTTTCCTTTTTGCCGTGAGGTTTTTCTTTTTGCCGTGAGTCTTTTCCTTTTTTCTTCCCGTGAGGCTTTTCTTTTTGCCGTGAGTCCTTTTTTTCTTTTTGCTTGTGAGTCTTTTCCTTTTTGCCGTGAGGGTTTTTTTTTTGTCGTGCAAGGTTGCATTCTTTTGCCGTGAAAGTTGTGGGCCACCGTACACTAACAATGGAACGAGATAATTTCAATACCGCATGGGGCCCGCCGAGTGCGGTATTGAAAAATTTCGAGCTCCTTGTTGGTGAACGACGTGCAAGGTAAATCGCACATAATTCACTAGCAATGGAGTGCGTTAACATTTTATTATTCAAATTGAACACACTGCAAACAAAAAATCGTCAAACTTTTTGAGTCAGCCCAAAGCCATGGTGTAATGACAGTGGTGTATGAATTTACACCACGGCTATTACACCACAGATAATGACGTCAAGGAGGTTGTTTCGTCACCAACCCGGGTTACGTGGTACAAATAAACCAATCAGAAAATCGGAATTCGTTACAGTGTATGAAATTTGAATAATTAAACATGAATTATCATATGACACGGAATCCCCTTGCGCGCCATTTCTGGAAAACCATGAAAATAAAGGTCCCGTATGCGGGCACTACTCGTCGAAGTGGTAGGAGGGGCTTAACTCTTTAAGAAACATAACGACAGCAACGGCCACGCAAGAAGACAACACCTCACGGCAAAAAAGGAAAACCTCGCGGCAAAAAAGAAAAAGGACTCACCGGCAAAAAGAAAAAGACTCACGGCAAAAAGGAAAACCTCGCGGCCAAATGAAAAACCTCGCGGCAAATAGAAAAGACTCACGGCAAAAAAAGAGAAAAAAGAAAAAAAAAAAACTTTACGGCATAACGAAAAAGACTCACGGCAAAATTTCTTCGATGTCGAGAGGACATTTAGATTCTTATTTCCTTTGCCGTGAGGTCGAGGTTATTCTTTTAGCCGTGAGTCTTTTTATTTTTGCCGTGAGGTTATTCTTTTTGCCGAGAGTATTTTATCTTTTTGCCGTGAGGTTTATTCTTTTTGCCGTGAGGTTAATTCTTTTGCCGGCGACAGTTGTGGGCCAAGGTATTAGTGAACTCGTGCAGGTCAATCCCAATAATTAACTAGCCTGAGTGCGTTAACCTGTAATTAGTATCACCTAACTCGTAGACTAATGCAAATCCTGCATTTTAATTGGCTACCCTACCACTTGACATTTCCAGGGCAACCAAGTCTGTAAAGGATGTTAATTTTAACAGATGTGCCTGCGTCCAAACGCTGTAGCGTGTCCTGTTCAAACTGTATATTCCTAAACCCCCATCTTAAAAATAACGCTTACAGAGCTACCTCACTCTACCTACTGTCAATCGACGAGTTAGCGTCTCCACTCAAACAAGTGCTCCTTCGAATATGCGCCCCTTCTATCGGTCAAACTTAGTAAAACCGCCTCCCTTCGAATAAATTCTGGAAAAATCTTTGTAGATTTTCCCAGAAGAATTTGCTATTGTTTTGTTGCAAAGGTCTGCCTTCTGTATAGTTGTTGTATGGGGATTTTCATGTATCGGTGTTTTTGTCTGTCTTGTAGAGTAATAACTTGCTCCTCAGTAAATTGTCTTAAGCAATGATTGTTGCAATGAGTATTTGAAAAAAAAAGGAAACTTCTGTGTTGTCGTCAATCGGCCGGAAAACAACCACAAACGTTCGAAGCGACAAAGTATTTAATCTGTAGAGATCAGCTTTGTCACTTGGTTACAGAATCACGCTAAAGAGGAATCAGAAATATATCATAATAAGGGCGATAGTTACGGAATAACTGTTAATTTACAAAAGTGGACATCGTCAACCAAGATAGGATCAAAACCAGGGCGTTTATACGTAGGGCGGTGAAACGAGCTGGTCCGAGCAAAAAGGTGCGATGCAGAAGACTGGGGTCTACTAAAACGAGGAGATTCCACTTACTTACAATCAAACTTTGATTTCTAAAAAAAATTACACGAAACTCCCTTTATGTGAATCAGCAACTTTTTTGTTCTGAGGCATTCGCAAAAGGTGAGTTTTTCTGGGATGAAAACATGACTTTAAATTTCGCGCTGTGAATGAGTAAGATCTTCTCGCGCTGGTTGTACGCGTAAGCTTTTGACTTATGAATTCGAATAAAGTTTATGCAAGAAAGCTCTCTTCTCTGGTATCGAGTTAGTTTGCGAGTTCCTCAGAACAATTCTTAATCGTAACCAATTTCTGCTTTCGATAGTTTCTTATTCTTTCTACCGGTTTGGCGAGTTTGGCGAAGTTTTAATTTTGACAGGAAAATCTGACGCGTACAAGAAGCTAATTTGCATAGTGGAGCGCGTGCACTTGCATGTCCAAGTCGGTGTCAAAAACTTGACAAAACATTTTTTTCGCCATGTTTTGTGCTGAAATATACTGCAACACTTTTCGCCAACATAATAAAGCTACTAGCATCATATGTGTTCCTTTAACATAGTGACATTTTATACTGCGAAAATAAATTAGACAGGGAGGTTAGAGAACTCAAACAAAATCACAATCGTTATTCGGATTGCTCAAAGTAAGCGCCACCCGGCGTAACTTTGCTGATTATCTCTGCTGTCTTCCCAGTTGAACTTTTAACATTTTTTCAAGCATTAATCAGTCTTAAATGTATTTAAAGCTAGATTTGTTTGTGTTCTATGTATGATTTTACACGAAACTGCGGGCAATTGAAGTTCTATTTGCCATGTTTAGCCACAAAACACGCATCGGCAAGCGCTCTTCTTCATCGATAACCAGCGATTTATTGGATTTTCACACAAATAAGACTGAGCAGTATTTACAGGCGAACTTTTCTGTGTGTTTGATGAAACATTACGTGTTGCTTACCATTCAGCCGGAACTCAAACTCGCAAAACTCACAAAATGAAGAAAGAAAATTCCATTTCCAGTTTGTCGACAGTAGATTTTTGGCAGCCATTACTTGCACCGGAAGCGCGGAAGAAGCGCTCGTGTCAGTCCCTCTCCGCGTCATGCATTGGCTCAAGAGCGGACTGCCCGTTTCAACGCCCGGCCTTTTTTCGCCCTGATCAAAACTTACTAAGCTACTTAGTCCAGTCCCTGAACTCTCCTTTCTTCCCGCCCCATATAGGGGCTGAACCCGGGCGGGCGATAGAAGAGTCCAAGATAACTTGCATGCACATGCTCAGAACGCCGCCAATTTTTCCCCCCAAATCGGGGGAGAAACCATGGTTGGGACCTAGTAATTTTTGATTGGTTAGTTCTGAGCATGCGCATGCAAGTACTTTCCATATTTGGCTTGTGGCGCGATTTTTCTGAATGATAATATACAAGCAACAATTTCTGCATTCAGATTGATTAAAAACATGTCAATTAATCCCAGATTAGTGGAATTTCACAGGTGCCACGCTAAACCATATTCGATTTGCTTTTTATCACAATATCAAAGACAACGAAGGAAATCTTTGCCAAGATTTGTTGACAATTGAAAACACCGACTCATAATTGAAAGTGCTACTTGTAGGCGTCAGACTTTCTTTTCAAAAACGTTTTGCAAAATCACTCAACATACAGAAACAATAGGAAAAAATGTTTGGGAAAAGAGCAATGACGCGTACTCGTTGTCGATAAGAGCACAGATCACGATTTTTATGTTTTTTACGACAATATCAACGTCAAAGAAAATGTTTCTTTCAAAGTGCGAGCTGAAAAAGACATTGCGCGACACATTGACGCAAGCGGCGTGGTTGGGACCTAGTAATTTTTGATTGGTTCGTTCTGAGCATGCGGCATGCAAGTTATCCTAAACTCTTCTTTCGCCCGCTAGGGTTCAGCCCCTATATGGGCGGAAAGAAAGGAGAGTTCAGGGACTGGACTACAAGCTACTCCGCTTAGACTAAACGTACTTAGTAAATTCTCAGCTCCGACTATTGCATTTCTAGCTTTTTGATTGGCTAAAAAACTCCGACTATGAGCTAATAGTCGGAGTTTTACGCCATATGGAAAATAGTGCGCCAAGTTTAAAATTTTTTGCTTTGCAAAATTGTGGAAATAAAAATCGGCGGCAAAACCCGGTTTGAGAATTTACTTAAACAATTATTCCATTCGCCCTTTTTGGATATGAAAAGATTATAACCAACTCGCGCTATGCACTCGTTGGTTATTTTATCACTTCATATCCAACGCGGGCTCATGGAATAATTGTTAAATAGTCTGAGCGGAGGCCTGGCGCGTAATGTCACGTGACGGACGAAAATGTTCAGTTTTGTCCGGCAACATTTAATAATAAATGAAAAAAAAATATTGTGGACATATTTAATTGTGACATCGTTTAGTCGTCATATAAAAAGATGATGCTCTGAGTCTCAGTCCCCTTCCTAGGCTCACGAAACCGAAAACGAAAAAAGACAAAATAATATCTTAGAAAGAGGACTGCAAGGTTGTTAATTTACTTGTTATTACTTGCTATAATCCATCAAACATTTTGTTTCTCGCATGCGATTTAGTCCAGGAGCTGAGACCGGAAAAAAGGGGTTTCGCTCTCCCATCACCACAGAAAAGGTCTGATAACGGATTTTGAGAGAACAATACCTCCTGAATAACGCTAGGTAGTTCGTAGGGTCGATTTGTGGTATAGGTTTTGAGTTAAGGGGGTGTTTTCTGACGTCACTGTAAATCTCACATGAAAGCGAGGTTAACAAGCTGATGGGCGTGTTCTGACGATTTTTCTACTTAAAATGTCTCGGCTTGACCCTAAAGTTTGTGTTACGTTATCTGAGGATGCAAGAAATACTGCTGTGGTGATAAGTTAGGTCACGTGACCTACCACATGACACAAGACAAATAAAACAGGCGTTTATTACTGGTGGACAGTTCTCTTTACTTTTTTCTCGGTACGGCACACTTTACAGAGTGTTAATTCATTAAATTCAAATTCACCTGCAACTTAATGTATCTTTTGGCAAAAAAACCTTCATTTCTCCATTTCCTACGCTTCCAGCTTAGATTTTGGGTTGCGCGAGACACCACAGGTATCCCGGTCAATTGTACCGTGGAATATAAGAAAACTGGTAAGAGTCATTTTGTGATCATTTAATCAGTCTCAATGTCAGAATCGTCCTCAGATTCATCGCTTAAGTCCAGGAATGCACCATGTGGTTTTTGCACATGTCCATGTTTGCCATGCAAAAACAAGCTTCAGTACAAGACAGTCCGAGGTGGACACAAGAACAGTTGCTTTGACACGCCGACTTCTTACATTGGCACGTGGTAAGTTCAAGGAGGCTGCTTGGTGCTGCCGCGTTCGTCATATAGCAAGGCTGCAAGATACCGTTGATCTTTTCCCAGCCATTTCCTTCTGGGGAGGGTAGGTGTGGTCTTGCTAACAAAGCATTTCTCCAGATGAAGGCTTGGTAGATGACTCTTCTTGCATGCTGGAGCACACTGTCTGAAGTAGGAGGTAAGAGTTCACTCTTGTGTCGCTTCTGACAAAACATGACATATCTCAGTTCGTCTGCACTGCTGGTTTGCTTCTTCACTGCAGGGTATAAGTCGCAGATGAACGCCTCGCACGTTGCTCTGGATACGTCATCAAGAGCAGCCGACTGTCCAACCAATTCAAGTTTAGCTTGGTGCACTTCGTTGCGGCTTAATCTTTCCCACGCCTTCTTCTTTGATACTCCGGCTAGTGCACTTGTCGTATCACACCCCGTCAGTGCATGGAATGCTGGGAGGCACCTGCACAATTTCTGGCCAAGCTTCTCACTCAGTCTATGTACCGGCACATAACGGAGGCGATCTCGGACACCGGTCTTGAACCAAAGCTCCTCACAGCCAATGCTTTCGAAGTGTGTTGCGCACAGAACCAGCACGTCAGTGTCAGGTGACTGAATGATAACCCGTGACCTGGAGCTTGAAGCGTGCTTGGTATGCAAGAGCAATCTTGTATCTGCCTCTTCATGGGAACATGCAAGTGGCTCAGTGAATTCTAACGCTCCGTTTGAAATGGAAACTGCAATCTCGCCGTCCTTATAGCCACCTCCAATGACGATTTTCTTCCCATCTGCTAGCTGCTCTTTTCCGCGGCTGCACATGGTATCTGTAAGGAATTCACACAAGTTGATCTTGTTTTGTGGGTTTGTAATGTACTTGGCCCACTGTTTGGGGATTGGCGTGGAAGGACCGTGTATGTACACCTCCAGTGAACTTGAGCTTCCTCTTCGCGAGCGCGCTCCACCCTTGATAGATGTTTCCCAATACTGATCGAACACCATGTGGACCTCTTTACAAGAACTCTGTGCTAAGGGTGCTGGATGCTGTGTATACTGGGGCCAGCTCGCCAAAGGTGCTAGCGCCCACAAGTGTAATCATTCCAAGTCATAAGTGCCCGCCTATTTGTCCAGTCCTTAAAACCCAAATACTAGCGCAGATACTACTAAATATCGCGTCACATATGGGTCTCTCTCACAACTGTTGGCCAGTGGTACGTGTCCGTGCCTCTAAGAAACAATGGCTGCGTAGTGTGTGTCATATACACTCTCAATTCTTTCAAGCGCTTTATGATGCACGATCTCCATATTTAACTCACCGCTGCGCTCTCGTAAGACACTAGTCTTGCGCTCGCGATGGGTGGCTGAGAACCTCAATAGTGCGTACAACTTTACTGCACACTTCATATGACATGTGTGCGCACCTTGCAAACAGTGTCGATATCTCTGTGTCGTGGACAGCTGCGACACTCGCCTCGATACACATACTCTATCTCTCACATTCCTATACGTAACATAATAACTCGCGCGCTGTCGATACAAATCGTCGTTAATACACTATGTGACAGCTGAGCGGCATACATCATTATTCTTCCAAAGAGATTCGATCAGCGCTGACTGTTGTAAATAGCACCCTATAGCTCTACATTCTAGCTATTGCATCGTTGTGGTGTCCGGCATACTTGATCGCCAGGTGATACAAAAATGTGCACTTACACGTTCTCTGCTTTGTATCTCTGTCAGAGACCCACGACGAGTTGTAGTGTGCCTAAAATCACGTGGGGAGAGTACGCGGAGGGCCTAAGTTACACACAAAAACGGCAGGGTGCACCATCAACTGAGTTCACGAGAAGACAATATAATCAATCACTGTACGCTAGCTCACACGGGTGACACAGATAGTCACATCTACTCACAGACTGGATCCGAGTTGAGTGGACAACGTTCCACACAAACGCAGGAATGAAAAACACTGAGCAACGGTCCCGTCAAAATCACTCTAGGACGGAAGGTACATAGTAAGAGAGAGGACACACGGACGGACATACAGGATCGTAGAAGGTGTAGGGTCAGTGGTGATCAGAAAAGTATACAGTGAATGACGCGCGCGGAATGTAATCAATGGTAACCAAGTGTAAGTGGATTCTGTGGATGTGTTGCGAGGAGTGCAACAAGTATAACAGAAAGAGGACAAGAAGAGCTGAAACACATAGCAAACAGGGCGCAGGTACAAGATGGAAGAGTGAGGATAAGAGGACAACGCGCACAGCAGGGAAAAACGACAGGGGAAACAGGAAAACAAAACACAGGGGAGTGTGGCAGGAAGGCGCGGACCTGATACGCAGGGAACCCGGTACGATGGTGACCACGCAAAGGGGGATGACAGGTACAGGAAGCGGAATGTGAAGAATGACATCTCTGCGATGTGTACAATAGACGAAAGACACGAGACTATACTGTGGGATGACCACATCGTAGAGGAGGAGGGAGAAGAAAGGAGACATGCGAGAGTGTGGACAATCGGCACTGTGAGGTGAATCTATAAATCAACAGAACCGCGAGGAGGCGGGATAGAGATCGAGGAAAAGGGCGAGAAAAGGTGTCAACTGGGAGAACACAACTGCAGAAGGCAAGAGTAAGACGACAGAGTCCCACAGCAGACAACACGCGAATACATCAGTAGTTCATTAAGCGAGGATAACAGCTGCGTGAGCAGTGAGGGGCACGTGAACAGTGCGTAACAGGACATCGGAGAGACATGACTAAGGTGACGATGTGTGAGAAGAAGGGAACAAGAGATTACGACATAGCGTTAGACGCACAGCCCAATACGGTACAGATCAGAACTTGGGGGGGAGGAGGACGATGAGAATGGTTGATTAAGGTGGGACTATGTGTGAGTATAACACTTGAACATAGCAGTACGGTTATTATATCATGTACTTTGTGGCAGGATTCAAGTCCAAACATACATACACACAACATAGTAGTACTAACAAACGCTTGATTCATACTATAAGATCAGAGTAGTGTTGACTAGCGGACGGAAATTTAACAGGAGAGAGATAGTATATAAGACTAGCACAAATCACATATCACACATGATAAAATGGAGTAATGCCAGAATGTGAACAGTGCTCACACGAATAAGGGAAGGCAAAACATAACAACTGTAAGGAAAAAAGGGAAACGAAAAAGAAAAAAAGAAAAAGAGTGGTCAGAACGCTGTGGTCATTGTGGTGTAAAGACATTTGGCACACACTGGTAGTGTGGTGGATCACGTCTATACAAGCAGGTAGGGGAACACACACTCATGGGTGCGACACAAATATGGACGACCACATGGGGTTGGACAAGGCGTGGAAACAACAACATACAAACACACACAGGTGACAAGGTGTATGCGAGCAAGAGGAGGACTAGGAAACAACACAACAGATTGTCGAGGGGAAGAAAAAAGGAGAGGGGGAAGAAAAAAAAAAGAGAGGGAGAGAGGAATAGAAAACTATGCAATAACGGTAAACTAGACAGTCATTGTGTGAAGAATACATACCAATGGACACAATAGTGACATAGGATAGTGACACTGTATTGGAAGTCAAGTATATGAAAACAAAACAACCCGGAGCAGAGTCGTGATACGGATAATCAGTAAGGAAAAGTAGAAAAGGACTACAAAGTAGCAAGAATAGTGAAGAATGGGTTGAGGATAGTACACACACGGGGAGAAACAAGACTGGCAGTAACGAACAGAGAATGTCAACAATGCACACAATGTAGTGAGGCTGCAATAAGTCTGAAATTGCATGTCAGCACATAATCCAGTCTCAGCAATTATGTATGAGTGAGAGAGTGAGGGGGGGGGGATAAATCTATACATTCGTCGGCAGATCTTTGGCACTGGTGGGGTCGCTATGTTCGTGTTGGGGGATACCGAGCAAAACAAAACACGACAGACAATCACATAGTGGGAATGCAGTCGTTATATGTGGGCGGTGGTGAACAGCTCTACACAGTGATTACACACGTGAGAGTGAGGGCTGTATTATGACACTGTTACACCAAGCATATATAGCTGAAGTTGTGATATATAAGGTTGTGATGTGTGTTTACTAACAAGTAAAGTAACATCAGTGGTGTATAAGGTGTGGGGGCACATAGTGCGTGTGAACTAATGCATATAGTAGTGGGTGTGGGTAGATTGTGTGAATCAGGGAGAAACTCGAATTCTTTAGCTCGTCGTAGTCTGGTCCGCCCCTCCGAAATATAGTTATAGACAACATAAGAATCGACGTGATCTGGATAGTTCGGTGTGTTGTGATGACGGTAGAGTACACATGGTTGGAGAACAGGGTCACAGTCGCATCAGGAATGAGGAAAGAAGGGCGCTATAATCCAAAACGTGTATAGGGTCACACACACGGAGAATCAAGATAAGCATTGTGTCTGTAAACATATAAACCCGAAGGGATGGAGAGGGGGGGGGACCTGACATTCGGAGTGATTGTGACCAAACAACGGGAGGGGGTACAAATAAAGAACCTAACATATGGTGCGACAAATATACAGTAAAATGGTCACAGTGCAGATAAAGAGAAGTTGCGTGTGTGTGTACATGTTGTGGGTCAACACAACTAGAAGAGGTCATAGTGTGTGAGGAAATAGTAGATATGTGTGCAGTGAGTATCACAGTGTATAGACTCGTGAGGACAAGACTGTGTGGACAAAAGGACCAGAAAAGTGAAGTGTGGAGAGTAAACTGAATAGGTACATACAATGAAGAAAACCAGAGGGGTGTTGTGAGGGCACAAGAATGATGGGTTGACATGTGTGGTGACTGTGTGAGTGTGGAGAGATCAAGCGAGTGTGATTAGCGAGGGTAGGAGGGTGTGTGGGAGGAGTGGGTGGGAGGGATACATATGGGTGGTAGTTGTGGGTAAGTATAATAGATGCATGCAATCGACAAGTGATGACATGTTGGGTGTCTGAGTCGAAGACTGTTGGCAGGTGAAGATGCGGAGGAAGGGGGAGAAAAAAGGTTCTTATACATACAAAATGAGACAGGTCAGAGAGGAGGGTAGACAAGAGGTGGAGACGCGAGCACAACATGAGTGACGATACGCGGAAGTGGGATGGAACACTGATAGACAGCGTCTAATAGTAACAAAAGTATGTTGTTAGAGGGGTGGTGACACACGGGGTGCATAAGCGCTTAACACACGTGCCAGTGTGTGAAACAGTAGCAAAATATTGTGAGGAGAATGGTGATGTGTGAACAGAAGAGGAAATCAGATAAGCCTAGGTAGTCAATATAAACACAGCAACAACACGTCAGAGTTAGTGTGATAGCAAAATAGGATGGTAACAACACAGCTAAAGGAAGAGCAAATAAGTGGTGGGAAGGTGAGGGGGAAAAACGAAGAGCGCAGTGTGTCGGAATGGTCTGACAAGAGAGTACGACAGTTTAGACGTATAATCAGAGGTCTTGAAATGAAACGAACTCACCACGGAGCACGTAGTCGTTAGTTCAAGTCTAATTTCCGTGTTCATATTCAAATCTGTGTCTTTGTTGCACTGTGGTTGTGTAGAAAAGTGAAGTATATGTGTAGACACACGACAACCAGATTCGCAATCGTTTATGACAGGCAAAATGTGGCTTCTCTCACTCGTGGTGGGTGATAATTGGATCACAACTGAAGGAACTCATGACGTGTACTTATTCTTAACAGCATGAGATTGAGCAAGGTGAGTCGATTAAGAGACTTGGATGTCTGCGGGGATGCGTCGAGGCTCGCGGGTTAAGTGTGGGTGTGTCGTAGAGGGCTGGGGATACCATATATGTCCGTGGGTATGGGCTAGAGACTATAGGATTTAGAGACACACACACCCACATACACTCTAGACACAATGTGATGTTCCCCAGTAATGCTTTCATTCAAACACACTTTTATCAGAGTCAAGGATGTCGTGTAGACGATCAATGTCATACATAACAGTGACTCTTGTGATATTCTAATGAACCTAGATATGTTCTGGGGGAGGTATCTTTCTACCACTATTTGGTGTGTACCGTACCTCTTGTACCTCTATTTGAGATCTACCTCTCTCATTGGGTGTTTTTTTTGTACTCTGAGACCCCAGATAGACCCCCCTGAAAAAGTGGAAGGAAGATAGAACGAAGACAATAAACTGGTCTAGTAATAGCTTCTCAAGGTCATGTCCTCACCCGTTTTCATTGATTTGGCCGACCCCAACGTGGTGTTGGCGGCAAGTGTGTGATACGGGAGAACACGCGTTGAGGTATTGGTGACTCGGGCGATTCGTTGGGTGGTCGTTTGTGTGTGCCAAACCTTTCTGCGGGCCTTTTTCTGCGGTTGTGCGCAGCGCCGTACTTCCTTGTGCTCTCTGATCTCGTGATGTGGGTTTTCCTGTGACACAGAGGGGGGCACATTCTCCGTCTTGGTGGTTTCCACATTGCGCTGAACTTTCTTTCTATCATTGGAAAGAAGTATCAAGGTTCTGGTCTGGATGATCTGTTAATAGAATCTGGAGTGTATGCCGCCGGGACAACATCTGCACTGTTGCCTGGTCGATCTTACAACCGCGGAGTAAGGGCTCACAAACTGTGTTTTGAAGCTTTCTTTCGACAAATGTGGAAAGCTTTCTTGACATGGTGTAGCAGAAGAGAGCAAGCGGAAGGG
>JAHPZR010052183.1:0-15983 GCA_019787425.1 Platygyra sinensis
ACTCTGAAATTTAAAACGTGCCTGTCAGTCAGACGAAGCATGTTCTTGAGCCGAAAAGTTGTTCACAGATATAAATCTACCCCCTCTCATGCCTGATGAAGATAATGACTTTAATGGCTTTTTAAAAATGATGACGTCACGTGCAACCCAAGAATTAAAGAAGTTTGCTTGAGCCATGGTTCGTATTTTGACGAGACCCTGTCGAGCCATATTACCCATGGCGAGACAAATCGAGCCTGCTATACCGAACGTTTACGATTAGGTATTAACAAGAGATTATCTTGGTAATAGAGTGAATCTCCCATGTAACCTCGTTCCCAGGGTCTCTCGCTCCAGGGGACGGGAGGAAGAGAGAGCCTACGAACGAGTTTGTCCCCCATGTAGTTCTTAAAGGGAATCTCGGCTGTTGGCGCGAGTTGACGCTACTTTGCTCCAAATAATGCCTTAATTACAAATTTTACTAGACAAAGGAAACGTAACATTTAATAACAATGATAAACGGAAGAAATTTCGGCCTTTAAATTTCCCGCGCGCCGCCATTTTGAATCACATGACGTCACTGCGTTGCCCTATTGTTTCAAACAAAAGAACCTCAGCTTTCCAACAACAGAGACAACGCAGTGACGTCATGAAATTCAAGATGGCGGCGCGCGGGAAATTTAAAGGCCGAAATTTCTCCCGTTTATTATTGTTATTAAATGTTACGTTTCCTTTGTCTAGTAAAATTTGTAATTAAGGCATTATTTGGAGCAAAGTAGCGTCAACTCGCGCCAACAGCCGAGATTCCCTTTAACCACCAGCAAACCAGTGTGGATATAAACAATTAAGCATTTGATGAATGCGTTTTACTCCATCAGCAAATTATAGCCAGTTTAGTAACTCGACTACATTGTAAACCGCTTTGGATTGATTAAACAAATTTCTCTGAGCGGAGCCAAATCAGTTGTACTCGGCCTAAAACCTCGTCCAATCATCGCAACTGGCATGCCATTATTTCCAAATTGGACAGTATAAAGGCCATTACATATACAAATTATGGATTATTTCTGGTCGTACAGGTTATACAGGGGATGCTGAAGAAGCAGATCTCGATTATATTGATTGCGGAGATGACGGTCGAGGAATACGTTTTGATATAAGCATTCCTGATATTGATCAGTGGAGTAGTGGTGAGGAATCCTACTGGGAATTGGTAAATTCTGCTTCCGGACTACTCTGTCAGCCGGCCACCTTTACAGGCACAGGATTGGTGCAGTACGGGCCTTTCGACGCCGACCAATGCGCAAAGGCTATCACCACTAATGGAGATCAAATGGAAGTCGTGTTTGAGGTCGATGCTGGCACATCTGACGGCGAAATTACCTTCCAATATGAACACCACTACGAGATAATATGTTCGTATTTGAGGGTAAACATGTTGCAAGCAAGCTTCTTGCCTCTACACAGTGTTTCCAGTGATGATACAGGTAAGTGGTGAAAAGAAAGAAAGAAAGAGAAAGAGAAACAGCAAAAGATGGGTAAATCTTCCAACTAGGTTAAACATGCAATGGATATGTTTTTACGCGATTGGCTTTAGCCAATGTGTTACCTCCGTCTACGTTCTGATAAGTTTAATATTTTGACGTCGTGGACAAGTGTATCTACCGGTCAGGATTGCTGAAATTAGGATTGCATCTCAGTTAAGCTAACTCAGTGCAGAAATTCGTAAAAATATAGTTATAACGAAAAGTTTGCAAGCCCAATTGACAAGGAATCTCTGAGAAAGAATATTCGAAAATGTGTGAACATCGCGCGGAGCTATCCTCTTTGTCTGAGATTTTGGATAAAAACTTTTAGTTTGAGACTCAACCAAAAATTCTGTTTATTCACCATTAAATATTTTCTGGAGTTTTAGGAGCAAACTCTTTTCGTGATCTCGAACTTGATGTTGTTGCACCTTAAACTGGCGTAGTAATTCCAAATTGATTTTAGTTCCTTTTGGTTGAATATAAATAACTTAGTATGAGTCGATGGCCCGCTCCAGTATTAGAGTACCCGAAGAAATACGTTAACATTAATTTCCACAAATATTGTCTTCAAATATTTTCCCGATGTAACTATCTTGGATAATTTAAATTAAGAAGACACTTTTAAATTTCACAGATCTAGAATATGTTGAATGTTTTTTTTTTTGGTTTGGAACTAATATAAGTCAAGAACACAGAATTCAAAAGAAAGCAGATTTTAATGATATCTCGTGGAAAACCAAAACTCAGTGCTTGGTCATGCAGTTGATTACGTTTTTAAAATAGACAAGGGGGGTGATGAGGGGGATTCAGGGCTTATCTACTCCTAATCCCTGAGCAGCCGGGGTACACTGGGTACTAGTGCTCATGAGTTAGTATTGTGATCAAATAGCTCCATAGTTTCGTAGTTACAACAAAAGACAGATTGTGCTGGAAAATGCACAAAAAAATAAATAATAGCCGTAATACCTACAGAATAAGAATTAGCACGCCCACTCTCCCCTTCAGAGTTGAAAAATAGCAAAATGCAGAGTTGTGTTAGATGAAAGCATGGGGTGGAGGCGAAAAATGCGTATGTAGTTTTCCAACCCTTGTGACCAAGGTTGTCAGCTTGATTCAGGAAGATATTTCTTCATGCATTGTTATTATATGCCTTGTGTTTGTAACCGATGTAAAGGGCGCACTGATTGGCTTATTCTAGATTATTTTTCTTTCATAATACCCACGGGCCGATTAAAGGCCTGCAAAAACAATACAAAAGCCGTATGTAATAAACAACTTATTAACCTCGACTGTTCAGTCGTTACGGGAAAATCTCAAACCGAGACCTCGGTTTGAGAGCTTGGCTCAATATGGTCCGGTAGAGACCTCACTCTCGGTTAATAAGTGGTGATTAATGTTTTGTTTTTGTGTCTGTTAATGTTATGTTTGCTTGTATGATGATCTGTATAGATGGCATATATGCTGGTTGTATAGACTACCTTTTACCTCCCTTGTAAACAATTAATTTACTTATTTACTTATTATCTAATCCGCTCCAAGACATTTTTAGCTTGTTAGTTATTTCCGTCAAGTTTCTAGCTGGTACCCTTCAGTTGGGCACAATAACTTTGTTGTCATTGTTGTTGTTCTCTGCTGATAGATTGTTTGTCCAGGCTGATCCACAGTGTTTTGAATTTTCTTTCAGGCTCTGGCGACTTGACTTTTACTTTCAATTTATACTTCTCTAATGACGTGCTAGTAACAACTGGTTACACCATTGACTTGGAGTCCCAATTATACGCACTCCTAACCGTTAACGGTGGCGGGTTTTCGACCCTAGATGTTCATTATGAAGCTCTCAAGGCAACTACCAATGAAGAGTATTCTTTGGATTTGATCGAAGACGGGTAAATAAACTCAACTGTTGTCACGGTAATAAGGGCGGATCTAGTTTCACCTCACGCTAATACAAAGTCAGGTATGCGTGTTACCGTGAAAAAGGGATCATATAAACATTGGTGGAAATGTGTTTTCCTCCAGCTAGTACCATGAAAGTGTATAAATATCAGTGAGGAGAATCTGTCTTTACAACATAGCGCGCGCGATATGGCCTATCTAATTCCTATTTCGCCATCATGATCAAAATCTTTATGTACGCACGGCCGTGCTCAATTAAATGATGTGTGCAGTCTTACAGCGGTTATCAGTCACACGCGCCCTCCAACGATTTTTTTCCATTTCGAAAACTACGCTTTTGGTGGACGTCAATCAAATGTATCCATGACAATAACGGCGTCAAGAGTATCCGAGTTGCTCTTTCATATCATCTTTACTTCACTCGTCGATAAACAGAAACTGAGAAGTAAGACTTATAAAATCGTTTGAAGCGCCTTTTCGTTCGTCTCGCTCACGGGCAATGTTTTGAAGCTACAAATTTACAAACATTGTACAACCACAACAACATGAGAATGAACTAAATATAAATAAATAAACTTTATTACAGAATGAACTACAAAAGTCTAACTGCTAATCTCTTGTAGCCTGCGTGGCAGGCGTCCGAAGGGGAGGGAAAGGGTAAAGACGACGAGCTAGTGAAGCGCGAGAAGATCGCGGGAGGATCTCTTGCGGCTTTCATTACCTTTTTATTACTGACATTCCCACATGCCGTGTGGTTCTCTTGACGGTTTGCTTTGCATATAATTTGCCTGTCTGCTACCAGTATTCCAACCACGCTTGAAACTCGTCAAGATAGATTTCTGCATGCCGGGATTATCAGTATTTTAGCAAGGCGAATGACAACAATTTCTGCGGTGAAAATAATCTGCATCCATAACAAGCTGATAAATAGTCAATCTCCACATAACGCGACTCATTTCAGAGGCCAACTTTTTCAACTACCTTGTATCTTTCCTTTCTTCGACTTTCTCTTTGGCGGATCGCTCACGGCTCTAGCTTTGTTTCGTACGCCGCCTTCTTCACAAACGTTTCGCTCGCAAAAAGTGTTTATGCTATGCAATTCAAAGACAAACCACGTTTCCTCTACATAAGAGCCCTCCATCTCAGCGAAATTGCAAATTACTTTGTCATAATAACTGAGCGATTATTCCTGATCCAACGACGATCGAACATGGCCGTGAAACTGACACCACGAAATGAACACGAATATTGTCATGGATACATTTGATTGACGTCCACCAAACTTAGTTTTTGAAATGGCAAAAAATCGTTAAAGGGCGCGTGTGACTGATAACCGCTGTAAAAAAGCTGCAAAATTTCCGTCGAGTTTTGTGCAAGTTCCTTTTGTTTAAGTTTCGGCAATGTGAAGATTATTCTGAAAAATCCAAACCCTACTTGCAGCCTTTGACTTTTGTCTGGCAAAGATGTTAACTTCAACGTGAGTATTTTTACTTTGTTTGCCTACGTTTTCATTATAATTTGCTCGAAGAAGCGAATTTTTCACTGCCAATTTCAGACACCAGGTCAAGCGTCTTCGTTCAACTGTTGCTTTTTAACTGATTGTGGCGTGTTAGGATACTAAAGACCTTTGTTTTCCTTTACCGTGCATCGTGAGAACTAATTTTAGTCAATCAGAAATAAAACATGTTTTAGCGCCCAAGTTGTTGTCGCCATGTTATGCTTTTAGCTGTGAGTATATCGAATTATGAATGCACTTGGGAAGTTTGGAGAGCACTCAAGAAGCTAGAGTTGCTCTCGGTTATCGCCTCGGGCAACTCTTCCGCTTCAATCGTGCTCTCCAAACTTCCCAAGTGCATCCATAGGCATAACTCGTATACGCACGCGAAGCATGAACCAATTCTTAAATTGCAAATTTAAATACTATTCTCGTGTGCGAGTAGTTTAAGGTCAAAGGTCAAATTTAGACATCTTTTCTTTAGCCATTTAAAGCGACGAAATGTTAAACAAAACATTTAAAAGGGAACTTATGCGGATTTTTTCTTGTTTTCTGAGCCGTTATTAAGGGCCTGTTTACAAGGAGGGAGGGCTACCCTACCGCTAGTGTTACCCTAGCAAGAGGGTTACCCTGCCTGCTTGTAAACAGGCCCTAAGACTAAAAAGTTGTCAGTACGAAGACAGCCGATGGCTTCACGAAAACGTGTCCGAAATGGACGCGTAGTTTAATTAATAGAAGGAATGGAACTGAAACTCTGCCGTCGTTGTCGTCTTGAACATTGCTGCGTTCCGATCGGCCGCGTCAGTAAGCCGTTTAAGGTTTTGGATCTAAATACAAACCTTTTACTTACGGAAAGAAATGGCGGAGGAGTTCGCCCGTTGTTTAGACAGCATTATTCGCTTGTTTTTTGCCGTTTGCTTGCAATTTTTCATAGAAAAGTTAAAAGTCGTCGCCATTGCGTCTTTTTTGAATGCAAATCGACGACGCTTTAAAGAGTCCTAACAAACTCCTTACCGTAGGGTTTTGTTCCAAGCTGTCTTCGGTAAAGAGTTCTGCACAAACTCGCGAATGCTTCGAGGGCGTAAAGCATTTTTTCATTTTTCATTTCTATGAGCCATTCTCTTTTACGTTTTGGATCCTGGGCGAACTTGAAAGTGCTAACTTTGGATTTTGAGTGGTTTTCCTCCGAAATTCACTGTGAACTTGAAACCAAAACAGTTTCAAATTTCCCGCATTTCTTGAGTTCGCCATCATCAGTGACGTCATAAGTTTTATTTCCGACAGTTTTCCCTGCCGCTCTACAATTATGAAGGCTAAAACCCAGTGATTTTAACATTCCGCTATCTCAGCAATGCTTCGTCCAATTCGTTTGAAACTTCGGAATATGTTTATTTTATGCTTACCAATTAATACATTGGTTTCGAATAAATAAATGTCTAAATTTTGGTTCATTTGATCACGAGCTTTTGATTGCCACTCAATAATCTCTCAATAAAAAGAGCGAACGTGGAAGTTAAATACAGAGGGTAGAAAAAGCGTGAAGTAGAAAAAATTACGGTTAAAACAATGAAAATACTTTTGATGAAATAAAATCCAAATGCGAAGCTGGTTATACTGGATCTTTTAAGTTTCTGCTGATGTAAAAGCGCGCGCTAAAATTAAACCATATATTTGCATTTTTCAGACCACTTTCGTTAAAGTTTAACTGAAATTTATCCTTCAGACATTTTCTAGACCTTTTCACTTCAACGGCTTTAACGGTTCAATTTGAACAACATATTGGACATGCATGGGGTACTCCCAGGAAAATTGGGTCAGGTGTGACGCCCGCTTCCCGGCCAAAACTCCTACCCTATTTATGACCAGACCGAAAATTCGAAACCCTATTTATGACCTGACCCTTCCATCAAAATCTTGTTTCTGACCTGCGCTATGATTAGTTCCCTAGTTCTTTAGTTCAATGTGGGGCATCTTCAATCTCGAGGGGAATTTGGAAATTTGGTTCCTAAATGCATATGACCATGAGTCCTGCGCGAGATGAGAACTGAGAGGTTCCAAACACAGCTAAAATAAGGTCCTTAGTGAATGCGTTATGGGCAACTGTAATCATAGTAATTACTAATATAAGAACAAACAGAGTTTTATTTCATAGTCTATATTTTAGAGCGGTTTCCAATGAGTGTCGAAAGCAATCAGGCACCCATAACTTTGTTCATATTTTAGTGGTCTTAGCCATTTTCGACTGAACGAAGGACAAAGTTTAATATTTAACTAAAGGAGTCAAGGGTATCGAGGGCTATTTGTTCTACAGCTTTCAGAACATTATCTCTCACAGCATGTACCCAACTCGTGAACACTTAGAAATGCTTTATCAACTGACAGGAGACCATGAATCATGTCATAGCAGGCTCCTACCGCTGATTTGTCAGAAAATAAAAGTGATGACGTAAAAAGTGGTATGAAGACCATGGGCCCTCGGCGGGGATTGTTAGGTAAAGTTAGCAATCGATTGATTAAAATGAACATTATCAGAACAGACACAGACCTTGTTGGTTCTTTTTGTCGACAGTGGCAAATCTGTAAGGCCCAGCCTTCAGATAGAACTTTGTATCCTTGATCCTATTGCCATCCAACGAGCGTCTTTTTCGGAAATCACCCCCCGATCCGTCACAGCCAAGGCAACCTAAATCGCACTGATTGCCAGGCTCATCGGGCAGGCAAACGATGGCCGTGACTTCAAATGTGACCAAGGCATCGCTGGGAGTGTCTGATTGACCAGAGAAACGGAAAGCCAGGAAATCAACCCGCTCGTCGTTATCGTCATCACACGTACTATCACTTACTCCGACATCGAGTTCAAGTGAACAGCTGAGTAATAAAGAAGAAAGGTATTATTATAGTGAAAAGCCTTTTTGTTGAACAAAGGGTGGAATTCCAGTTCTGTGTTGAAACGTTTGTCGGCCTAGAAAGTCTAATGTTACTGATCGATATTAAGTTGTAGTAATTAGAAGCTATTTAGCTGTAGAGCGGTCGAGTGTCGTAAAACCAACACCGAACCAAGTACAAACCAACTAGGCTGCTTAGACTGCTCAGGCAATCTCAAAGCGTAGTAAAATCAAAACCAAAGTTATGGGTGCCTGATTGCTTTCGACACTCATTGGAAACCGCTCTAAAATATAGACTATGAAATAAAACTCTGTTTGTTCTTATATTAGTAATTACTATGATTACAGTTGCCCATAACGCATTCACTAAGGACCTTATTTTAGCTGTGTTTGGAACCTCTCAGTTCTCATCTCGCGCAGGACTCATGGTCATATGCATTTAGGAACCAAATTTCCAAATTCCCCTCGAGATTGAAGATGCCCCACATTGAACTAAAGAACTAGGGAACTAATCATAGCGCAGGTCAGAAACAAGATTTTGATGGAAGGGTCAGGTCATAAATAGGGTTTCGAATTTTCGGTCTGGTCATAAATAGGGTAGGAGTTTTGGCCGGGAAGCGGGCGTCACACCTGACCCAATTTTCCTGGGAGTACCCCATGCATGTCCAATATGTTGTTCAAATTGAACCGTTAAAGCCGTTGAAGTGAAAAGGTCTAGAAAATGTCTGAAGGATAAATTTCAGTTAAACTTTAACGAAAGTGGTCTGAAAAATGCAAATATATGGTTTAATTTTAGCGCGCGCTTTTACATCAGCAGAAACTTAAAAGATCCAGTATAACCAGCTTCGCATTTGGATTTTATTTCATCAAAAGTATTTTCATTGTTTTAACCGTAATTTTTTCTACTTCACGCTTTTTCTACCCTCTGTATTTAACTTCCACGTTCGCTCTTTTTATTGAGAGATTATTGAGTGGCAATCAAAAGCTCGTGATCAAATGAACCAAAATTTAGACATTTATTTATTCGAAACCAATGTATTAATTGGTAAGCATAAAATAAACATATTCCGAAGTTTCAAACGAATTGGACGAAGCATTGCTGAGATAGCGGAATGTTAAAATCACTGGGTTTTAGCCTTCATAATTGTAGAGCGGCAGGGAAAACTGTCGGAAATAAAACTTATGACGTCACTGATGATGGCGAACTCAAGAAATGCGGGAAATTTGAAACTGTTTTGGTTTCAAGTTCACAGTGAATTTCGGAGGAAAACCACTCAAAATCCAAAGTTAGCACTTTCAAGTTCGCCCAGGATCCAAAACGTAAAAGAGAATGGCTCATAGAAATGAAAAATGAAAAAATGCTTTACGCCCTCGAAGCATTCGCGAGTTTGTGCAGAACTCTTTACCGAAGACAGCTTGGAACAAAACCCTACGGTAAGGAGTTTGTTAGGACTCTTTAAAGCGTCGTCGATTTGCATTCAAAAAAGACGCAATGGCGACGACTTTTAACTTTTCTATGAAAAATTGCAAGCAAACGGCAAAAAACAAGCGAATAATGCTGTCTAAACAACGGGCGAACTCCTCCGCCATTTCTTTCCGTAAGTAAAAGGTTTGTATTTAGATCCAAAACCTTAAACGGCTTACTGACGCGGCCGATCGGAACGCAGCAATGTTCAAGACGACAACGACGGCAGAGTTTCAGTTCCATTCCTTCTATTAATTAAACTACGCGTCCATTTCGGACACGTTTTCGTGAAGCCATCGGCTGTCTTCGTACTGACAACTTTTTAGTCTTAGGGCCTGTTTACAAGCAGGCAGGGTAACCCTCTTGCTAGGGTAACACTAGCGGTAGGGTAGCCCTCCCTCCTTGTAAACAGGCCCTTAATAACGGCTCAGAAAACAAGAAAAAATCCGCATAAGTTCCCTTTTAAATGTTTTGTTTAACATTTCGTCGCTTTAAATGGCTAAAGAAAAGATGTCTAAATTTGACCTTTGACCTTAAACTACTCGCACACGAGAATAGTATTTAAATTTGCAATTTAAGAATTGGTTCATGCTTCGCGTGCGTATACGAGTTATGCCTATGGATGCACTTGGGAAGTTTGGAGAGCACGATTGAAGCGGAAGAGTTGCCCGAGGCGATAACCGAGAGCAACTCTAGCTTCTTGAGTGCTCTCCAAACTTCCCAAGTGCATTCATAATTCGATATACTCACAGCTAAAAGCATAACATGGCGACAACAACTTGGGCGCTAAAACATGTTTTATTTCTGATTGACTAAAATTAGTTCTCACGATGCACGGTAAAGGAAAACAAAGGTCTTTAGTATCCTAACACGCCACAATCAGTTAAAAAGCAACAGTTGAACGAAGACGCTTGACCTGGTGTCTGAAATTGGCAGTGAAAAATTCGCTTCTTCGAGCAAATTATAATGAAAACGTAGGCAAACAAAGTAAAAATACTCACGTTGAAGTTAACATCTTTGCCAGACAAAAGTCAAAGGCTGCAAGTAGGGTTTGGATTTTTCAGAATAATCTTCACATTGCCGAAACTTAAACAAAAGGAACTTGCACAAAACTCGACGGAAATTTTGCAGCTTTTTTACAGCGGTTATCAGTCACACGCGCCCTTTAACGATTTTTTGCCATTTCAAAAACTAAGTTTGGTGGACGTCAATCAAATGTATCCATGACAATATTCGTGTTCATTTCGTGGTGTCAGTTTCACGGCCATGTTCGATCGTCGTTGGATCAGGAATAATCGCTCAGTTATTATGACAAAGTAATTTGCAATTTCGCTGAGATGGAGGGCTCTTATGTAGAGGAAACGTGGTTTGTCTTTGAATTGCATAGCATAAACACTTTTTGCGAGCGAAACGTTTGTGAAGAAGGCGGCGTACGAAACAAAGCTAGAGCCGTGAGCGATCCGCCAAAGAGAAAGTCGAAGAAAGGAAAGATACAAGGTAGTTGAAAAAGTTGGCCTCTGAAATGAGTCGCGTTATGTGGAGATTGACTATTTATCAGCTTGTTATGGATGCAGATTATTTTCACCGCAGAAATTGTTGTCATTCGCCTTGCTAAAATACTGATAATCCCGGCATGCAGAAATCTATCTTGACGAGTTTCAAGCGTGGTTGGAATACTGGTAGCAGACAGGCAAATTATATGCAAAGCAAACCGTCAAGAGAACCACACGGCATGTGGGAATGTCAGTAATAAAAAGGTAATGAAAGCCGCAAGAGATCCTCCCGCGATCTTCTCGCGCTTCACTAGCTCGTCGTCTTTACCCTTTCCCTCCCCTTCGGACGCCTGCCACGCAGGCTACAAGAGATTAGCAGTTAGACTTTTGTAGTTCATTCTGTAATAAAGTTTATTTATTTATATTTAGTTCATTCTCATGTTGTTGTGGTTGTACAATGTTTGTAAATTTGTAGCTTCAAAACATTGCCCGTGAGCGAGACGAACGAAAAGGCGCTTCAAACGATTTTATAAGTCTTACTTCTCAGTTTCTGTTTATCGACGAGTGAAGTAAAGATGATATGAAAGAGCAACTCGGATACTCTTGACGCCGTTATTGTCATGGATACATTTGATTGACGTCCACCAAAAGCGTAGTTTTCGAAATGGAAAAAAATCGTTGGAGGGCGCGTGTGACTGATAACCGCTGTAAGACTGCACACATCATTTAATTGAGCACGGCCGTGCGTACATAAAGATTTTGATCATGATGGCGAAATAGGAATTAGATAGGCCATATCGCGCGCGCTATGTTGTAAAGACAGATTCTCCTCACTGATATTTATACACTTTCATGGTACTAGCTGGAGGAAAACACATTTCCACCAATGTTTATATGATCCCTTTTTCACGGTAACACGCATACCTGACTTTGTATTAGCGTGAGGTGAAACTAGATCCGCCCTTATTACCGTGACAACAGTTGAGTTTATTTACCCGTCTTCGATCAAATCCAAAGAATACTCTTCATTGGTAGTTGCCTTGAGAGCTTCATAATGAACATCTAGGGTCGAAAACCCGCCACCGTTAACGGTTAGGAGTGCGTATAATTGGGACTCCAAGTCAATGGTGTAACCAGTTGTTACTAGCACGTCATTAGAGAAGTATAAATTGAAAGTAAAAGTCAAGTCGCCAGAGCCTGAAAGAAAATTCAAAACACTGTGGATCAGCCTGGACAAACAATCTATCAGCAGAGAACAACAACAATGACAACAAAGTTATTGTGCCCAACTGAAGGGTACCAGCTAGAAACTTGACGGAAATAACTAACAAGCTAAAAATGTCTTGGAGCGGATTAGATAATAAGTAAATAAGTAAATTAATTGTTTACAAGGGAGGTAAAAGGTAGTCTATACAACCAGCATATATGCCATCTATACAGATCATCATACAAGCAAACATAACATTAACAGACACAAAAACAAAACATTAATCACCACTTATTAACCGAGAGTGAGGTCTCTACCGGACCATATTGAGCCAAGCTCTCAAACCGAGGTCTCGGTTTGAGATTTTCCCGTAACGACTGAACAGTCGAGGTTAATAAGTTGTTTATTACATACGGCTTTTGTATTGTTTTTGCAGGCCTTTAATCGGCCCGTGGGTATTATGAAAGAAAAATAATCTAGAATAAGCCAATCAGTGCGCCCTTTACATCGGTTACAAACACAAGGCATATAATAACAATGCATGAAGAAATATCTTCCTGAATCAAGCTGACAACCTTGGTCACAAGGGTTGGAAAACTACATACGCATTTTTCGCCTCCACCCCATGCTTTCATCTAACACAACTCTGCATTTTGCTATTTTTCAACTCTGAAGGGGAGAGTGGGCGTGCTAATTCTTATTCTGTAGGTATTACGGCTATTATTTATTTTTTTGTGCATTTTCCAGCACAATCTGTCTTTTGTTGTAACTACGAAACTATGGAGCTATTTGATCACAATACTAACTCATGAGCACTAGTACCCAGTGTACCCCGGCTGCTCAGGGATTAGGAGTAGATAAGCCCTGAATCCCCCTCATCACCCCCCTTGTCTATTTTAAAAACGTAATCAACTGCATGACCAAGCACTGAGTTTTGGTTTTCCACGAGATATCATTAAAATCTGCTTTCTTTTGAATTCTGTGTTCTTGACTTATATTAGTTCCAAACCAAAAAAAAAAACATTCAACATATTCTAGATCTGTGAAATTTAAAAGTGTCTTCTTAATTTAAATTATCCAAGATAGTTACATCGGGAAAATATTTGAAGACAATATTTGTGGAAATTAATGTTAACGTATTTCTTCGGGTACTCTAATACTGGAGCGGGCCATCGACTCATACTAAGTTATTTATATTCAACCAAAAGGAACTAAAATCAATTTGGAATTACTACGCCAGTTTAAGGTGCAACAACATCAAGTTCGAGATCACGAAAAGAGTTTGCTCCTAAAACTCCAGAAAATATTTAATGGTGAATAAACAGAATTTTTGGTTGAGTCTCAAACTAAAAGTTTTTATCCAAAATCTCAGACAAAGAGGATAGCTCCGCGCGATGTTCACACATTTTCGAATATTCTTTCTCAGAGATTCCTTGTCAATTGGGCTTGCAAACTTTTCGTTATAACTATATTTTTACGAATTTCTGCACTGAGTTAGCTTAACTGAGATGCAATCCTAATTTCAGCAATCCTGACCGGTAGATACACTTGTCCACGACGTCAAAATATTAAACTTATCAGAACGTAGACGGAGGTAACACATTGGCTAAAGCCAATCGCGTAAAAACATATCCATTGCATGTTTAACCTAGTTGGAAGATTTACCCATCTTTTGCTGTTTCTCTTTCTCTTTCTTTCTTTCTTTTCACCACTTACCTGTATCATCACTGGAAACACTGTGTAGAGGCAAGAAGCTTGCTTGCAACATGTTTACCCTCAAATACGAACATATTATCTCGTAGTGGTGTTCATATTGGAAGGTAATTTCGCCGTCAGATGTGCCAGCATCGACCTCAAACACGACTTCCATTTGATCTCCATTAGTGGTGATAGCCTTTGCGCATTGGTCGGCGTCGAAAGGCCCGTACTGCACCAATCCTGTGCCTGTAAAGGTGGCCGGCTGACAGAGTAGTCCGGAAGCAGAATTTACCAATTCCCAGTAGGATTCCTCACCACTACTCCACTGATCAATATCAGGAATGCTTATATCAAAACGTATTCCTCGACCGTCATCTCCGCAATCAATATAATCGAGATCTGCTTCTTCAGCATCCCCTGTATAACCTGTACGACCAGAAATAATCCATAATTTGTATATGTAATGGCCTTTATACTGTCCAATTTGGAAATAATGGCATGCCAGTTGCGATGATTGGACGAGGTTTTAGGCCGAGTACAACTGATTTGGCTCCGCTCAGAGAAATTTGTTTAATCAATCCAAAGCGGTTTACAATGTAGTCGAGTTACTAAACTGGCTATAATTTGCTGATGGAGTAAAACGCATTCATCAAATGCTTAATTGTTTATATCCACACTGGTTTGCTGGTGGTTAAAGGGAATCTCGGCTGTTGGCGCGAGTTGACGCTACTTTGCTCCAAATAATGCCTTAATTACAAATTTTACTAGACAAAGGAAACGTAACATTTAATAACAATAATAAACGGGAGAAATTTCGGCCTTTAAATTTCCCGCGCGCCGCCATCTTGAATTTCATGACGTCACTGCGTTGTCTCTGTTGTTGGAAAGCTGAGGTTCTTTTGTTTGAAACAATAGGGCAACGCAGTGACGTCATGTGATTCAAAATGGCGGCGCGCGGGAAATTTAAAGGCCGAAATTTCTTCCGTTTATCATTGTTATTAAATGTTACGTTTCCTTTGTCTAGTAAAATTTGTAATTAAGGCATTATTTGGAGCAAAGTAGCGTCAACTCGCGCCAACAGCCGAGATTCCCTTTAAGAACTACATGGGGGACAAACTCGTTCGTAGGCTCTCTCTTCCTCCCGTCCCCTGGAGCGAGAGACCCTGGGAACGAGGTTACATGGGAGATTCACTCTATTACCAAGATAATCTCTTGTTAATACCTAATCGTAAACGTTCGGTATAGCAGGCTCGATTTGTCTCGCCATGGGTAATATGGCTCGACAGGGTCTCGTCAAAATACGAACCATGGCTCAAGCAAACTTCTTTAATTCTTGGGTTGCACGTGACGTCATCATTTTTAAAAAGCCATTAAAGTCATTATCTTCATCAGGCATGAGAGGGGGTAGATTTATATCTGTGAACAACTTTTCGGCTCAAGAACATGCTTCGTCTGACTGACAGGCACGTTTTAAATTTCAGAGTTATGGCGGTGTGTGAACGTGTTTATCGAAAAAAAGATACTTATCTCACATCTCGGGATATTTAGCCTTTTTAGACGTTAAGGTATTAAGAAAGGTGCTTATTAAAATGTTTGATTGATCAGTTCAGATAATAAGCGGCCTAAGTAGCCAAAGTAAGTTCCAGATGTTTACACTATTATCCGGCCGCCATGCTGGTGTCTCTTGGAGGCGGCTATTTGTGCAAAATATTTCGACAAATATTTGAAGTTCGGGAAACGTGCAGACCTAAAACTTGGAGAAGTGTCTACATTATTTATACCCTTTAACATGATAATTTCTTGAGCTTATTCACTGAATGGTTTTCGAATTATTTTTTTAATTGCGTGACGGTGCAACCCAAGAATATTCCACCAAAAGCGTTCGAACACCAAAGCGGTACGATTAGCTGTACCCCCAGGGGTACTGAGACGGTAGTCGTATGAAATGCAACTGACCACAAATTTAAACTGCTCACTGCAGGTACGCCGACAATCCCCCTCAGAAAAACTGATTTCATTTGTTCTCAAAGCAGAACACCAACTTTAAGTCATTCAATCGCTCGTACGCGATTAGTCTAAACCGCCACGTCACTAAATATGCCCCGGCTAACACTGGCAAATATCCAAGTGATCTTCACCAGTTTTCAAAGAAATCACCTGTGTTGTAAAATATATGTAGTACATATATGAAGAATAATAAACGCAAAAGCCTCCTAATGCTCAGATATTTGTTCTCGCACATTATTTGTAAGAAATTATGTTCCTGGACAAATAGTCATATATTTTCCTGCCAGTAGGTGGTTATTTTTTTATATATTTATACGCTCACCCTCCGC